>JABASF010001048.1:0-27333 GCA_019776145.1 Harlomillsia oculata
AAGATCGCTATTCAGAATCCACATGTCAAAAATGTCAACAAATGCATAAAAGTTACTTTACTTAGCATTTTTTGATATTTCAGAAGATATGAACGCGATAAGGGAGCGAATATATCAGCGAATAAACAGTTAAACAATGAGATAAGGTGTAATCTATAGTCTGAAGTGTAAATGAAGTCATTGTTATGTTGATACAATATGAAACGTTATGAATGCTACAATGATTCATCATCGGACCCACTTTATTTTTGTGTGTTCTACTTTGCATTCATTACTATTTTTGGCAAAATTCGCTATGGTCAGTATGGAATATGAATAATATGTTTGTACTATTAAAAATCCGAAATGACATCGCATAATTACATGTTTAAGTTTGTGGTAGTCGGAGATTCTGGAGTTGGAAAATCCAATTTGCTGCTCCAGTTTAAAGAAAAACGGTTTCAGTCAGCTTATCATTCTACAGTCGGTAATTTTTTGAAAAACTTTGTAATAATATGAAATTTTTAGATGTTTGATTGATGTTTGTTTTTAAACTAGGCGTGGAATTTGGACAACGCACCATGACATTAGGTGATGACAACATAAGAATTCAAGTGTGGGATACAGCCGGACAAGAGATTTTTAGATCAATTACGAGGTCTTATTATCGTGGAGCAGACGCTGCACTTTTAGCTTACGACGTCGCAAATAGGTCAAGCTTTGTCAATGTTCTTTCCTGGCTTCAAGACATGAGACGCCAATGTTCCTCCAATTTGGTTGTGACACTTATTGGCAATAAATCGTACGTTGATGATTCTTAAGTAAACAGTTTCACGTACGATTCATTAATTTACGACTGTTTTAAATACATTTTTTTACAGTGACCTCGACGACCTGCGAGAAGTAACGCGAGAGGAAGGCGAGGCTTTTGCTCGTCAAAATGGTCTCAGGTTCTTCGAAACGTCAGCAAAGTCGTCGGACAATGTGGAAGAAGCGTTCCTTCTCAGTGCCAAATTGATCTATCAGAAGATTCTCCAAGGAATTGTCGACAAGGAAGACGGGTTCGATAGAATTAAGTTAAATGCCATAGCTAATGATAGTAACGGATTAACTAAACGAAGGAAATGTTGTGTTTAGGATTTTTAACTAAATTAATTGTAATTTATTTACGTACGAATAAATGGTGCACATGATAATCATCATTGTAACCCAAAAAGCATGGGATGTGGTACTTATAGATTGACAAGCGTTTAGACACCAGTCACGCCAATCAGGTTTTGCCTTCTTGGGATGTTTGACACATTTGAACTTTGTCACTTCTCCGAAGTCCTCGTGTAACAGTTTGGCAGGAGGAATACGACAGCAAGAATAGCCATCGAAGCATTTTTCGGAATTGACATGAGGGAATTCACTGGAACGACAAAAATCGTCTGGAGCAATTCGACATGCATTAGCTTTGCTGTCAAAGTGCAACTGATTCTTTGCTCCAATTGACATGGAACATGCACAAGTGTTGTTGGGAGCACAAATGAGGTTTCGAGGATGTGTGGAATTCAGTTCATAAGGGTCCTGATAGCAAATGTTTAGAAGGAACTCTTCATTTTTCCTTGCTTGTCTTAACACTTCGTTTCGGTAGGATCCCAATGACCTTTCAGGGAGCATGGTTTGCATTCGTTCTGTGAAATCCCTGATGTCACTCAGTTTCTCGGGACGTTGAAATTGTTGAGCGAGCAGGAACTCACATTCATCTCCAAACTGAAGTGATTGGGAATGAAGGAAAGGTTTCATGCTCAGCGGTGCTTGACAGTCTTTCACACCGAACACGTTATCTTTCACATTCACAGTGGACTTTGGACAACACGACCCCGTGTAGATGGAATGACCTCGTTTGGACGTGGGCACACATACCGAATCTGATGTACACGATGCGAAAGGGTCACTGCTTTCGTTCTTGACATCAGGACTTTTCGCCGGGAATAATTCGCATTGACCTCCAGGTGCAATGACACATTCGGATCCAGTCCAATCCCAATCGTACATTATGCAATCGCATGTCTTGTCCAGGGTACATATCAAATTCTGACCGCATGCAGTATCTGTTGAGTAATTCGAATCGAATGGAATTAAACACGTTTGTCCGTGTCCGACCTGTCCTAAAACGACATGATTCCTACAAATCCAGCACATACATACTAATAAAATAAATCTCTTCATACTTTTTAGCCCTTTTCCAAAATTCATGAAATGTGTTGTTATAAAAGTTTCTGGCACACCCTATAATTCCCGAATTAACTTTATTGATTGTATAATCTGCACAGCAACAAAAAATACTGTTTCATTTTGCATGCAACTCTATAAAATGATAGCTTTTGACCTGAATAACAAGTAACTGGAATTGGAATCTGCGTGTTTCAAAATTACGTCGTGGCTGATACAAACATTTTAAATAAACGATCACGAATAAGCTGTGATAGAAGTTCATAGAAGTTCTGAATGTGGAGCACACCAGAAACCAAAAAAAGGGTATTCCATGTAAACAATTATAGAGAACCGACGAACCGACAAAGCAATCGTTGTGAATTGTGAGACAAATAAGGAAGAAATCACTACAATTGTCAATAATCAGTTTCTCGGAATACCCCGAACACGACGGATGATCTTTCATTTCATGATCCATGACGTAGGTCGTTTTGTTTATAAAACCTCAATTCCAACCGACATTGTTGATAAATATAATGGGCATGAAAGCCGTGTTGTTGACGTAACAGTGTAATCCAAGGTTAACGATGTTAGAAAGTGCTCATAAAGGTGAGAAAGGCATGCAGCAGCGTCTGAAATGGACATTGAATGCAAAATGTGAATGGACAAGAAGCAGTTGATCATGGAATGGGATGTGGACAAATGACGTCACGAGTACAATAACACGAACAGATAGCGAGAGATGCGATTTCCAAGAAAAGCCCAAAGCTACTGTTGGGTTAACAAAAAAAAGTGACTGTTTGTGGAGATTGTGGACACAAAACTTGTATAAAATAGTGTCCGTGGATGTAGTTTCTCTCATGTATGCAAATCGCACTTTGCATCATAACTTCATAACAACACGCAAAGTATTGCTTTGTAATAGTTTGTACTTTTTGTACTAATCGTTTTCGTATGTATCGTGTGCGTCGTTGATTCAGTATATTAGTTGCATATTACATAGCCAACTCACGGAATAGTACATTTTGCTGCTTCTTCGCATGATCATTCGCATGATCATCAAGCGCATCCTTTGATATTCATAGATTCCTTGTTGTTGTGTGTGTAGTAGTGCAGAGGGCAAGAAAAATGACCTTCGCCTTCTCCCATCTCCTTTAGTAGAATTTTTTTTATTCAATTCTTGGATCTCCAACCGGCTGACATCACGTCACCTTCTTACATTAAATAGACATCGTTTCCCTTTTCTTCGTTCATAGTTACATTTGTCTTTGCGACGGTCACAAGGACCAATTTTCTTAAAAGTGGTTATTTTTATACCGTTTAACTTCAGGAATATTTTTGCATTGGGAACTACATATTAGGTACTACAGTTACAACAATGCAGAGTTGGTCGTTGGTTTTGTTGCTAATGGCCATCATGGCCTTGACGATTACACAAGCGTCGGTTTTGACTTTGATCGCCCCGAAAATCATCCGGGCACATTCCACTCATACGGCGCACTTGACACTCAACCCGGGAGATGAGAAAGAGGAATCTTCCATTGTCACTGTGACAATCTCAGGGAAGAATGAATCAATCGTTGCTCAACAAAAAGTCACGCTCGTTCCTGGTGAGACGCAAAGTGTCACTTTGCCCATTGGACCTTTGAGTCAATCCAAGTACAATTTGACGCTCTTGGGAACAAAGGATGGGAAGGAATATGAAGAAAAGACCCTTTTATACGTGGACGCTAAGAATTCAACTCTGCTCATTCAAACTGACAAGCCGATTTACAAACCCGGGGAGACTATCAAATTCAGAGTTTTGAGTGTAGGGAGAACGCTTCGTCCTTTGGCTGGACATACTGTGAATATTAGCGTTGTGGACCCGCAATGGAATCTCATTAAATCGTGGAATGAAGTTCCAGTTGGCTCTGGACTTTATAGTACCAACTTAACCTTGTCCTCTGAACCGAATTTGGGATCTTGGCGAATTAGAGTTCAATCTGGGTCTGAGCATGCGGAACATCACGTCACAGTTGACAAGTACGTCCTTCCAAAGTTCAAAGTCACGGTCGGTCTTCCGACTTTTGCTTCTATGGAGAATCCAACCGTCGTGGCTCAAGTGAACGCTGCCTACACGTACGGAAAGCCAGTTGAAGGTCAGGTCACGCTGACTGTCAAAGAATACTACCAGTATTCTTATTACCGACGTATGCGACCAGCTCCAGTTACAAGAACAATGACATTGCCCTTAAAAGGAGCTACGACACAAATCAATCTGAAACAGGAGTTCAATTTGACGAATAATGATGCTGAGAAGGAATTCGAGGTATGGCTTCATACAGAAATCGTTATTCTAAGCAAATTCTAATAAGCGATGCTTGTTTTTTTATAGTAAAAGTATGTTGTTTTGATAGTTTTTGGCAGAAGTGACCGAATCTGCGACAGGAATAATTCAAAATGGAACGTCTCGCATAAAAATCCATCGTCATCCCTACAAAATCCAGCAGGTGAATGATCAATCGTCTTACAAACCCGGGTTTCCATTGAATGTGACACTGAAGGTGACCTTGCAAGACGACACGCCTGTTTCAGACCCGGATCCCAACGCACTTCGCATCTCACATGGATTCTCATGGAAAGACGAAGATGGGCATTTGAACAGATCCATTCCAGACAATGGGCTCGTGACGATGACTTTTGAAACACCGACGAACGAAATGATTTGGATCAATCATCTGCAAGCAAGCTACAAGGGAGTGTCAGAATCCATTTACCTCCCACGCAAAGTGACGTATGAAAGTAAGAATTACATGCAAATGTATTTGGAAACCCCTAAAGTTACTCCAAACGGATACGTGACAGCGAAAGTGCAAACGAACAAACCATTCAATTTGGTCAACATTTTGCTCATTTGTAAACAAAATGTGACTCAAGTATCCGTGCAAAAATTAGGTAGCGCAGTGAAGCAAACTGAGATTTCAGTTCATGTCCCAGAATGCTGTTTCCCTCAAGCGCGTTTGCTCACATGGGTAACCTTCCCTGGGAATGAAATTGTTGCTGACTCTGTCGAATTCCCTGTTGTTGTCACCTTGGACAACTTCCTCAACGTGACGTTGAATAAGGAACAAGCGGAACCCGGAGACAATATTACCTTCACTTTGAAATCAGATCCTCACAGTGTGTCCAGGATTGCACTTCGAGCTGTGGACCAGTCTGTTTTATTGCTCAAGGATGACAAGGACATCACCGTTGACACGTTGAAAGACACAATTCATTCATTCCACCAGGCTTCCGGCTACCATCGCACATGGGGTGGAGGACATTCGTTTGAGATTTTCGATGCTGCGGGTCTCGTGACATTAACGACTGGAGTCTTAGAACGCCCCAGTCCAGTAACCTGGTCTCCAGAGCCATTATCCGTGATGAACAAAATACATCATTCCACAGTTGCTGCATTTGCTGCTCCTGCATTTGACGATGCTGGTGAATCAGACAGAGACAGTACAAGAAGGAAATCTCCAGCTGCCTATGCGTCTGCAGGCGGTAAAGACGGAGGTGCTCCGAGATTAAGAAAAGACTTCCCCGAATCCTGGATTTGGGAAGAATTAGATACAGCAGCAAATGGAATCGTTTCATTAGAAAAGGTCGTTCCAGACACAATCACTTCCTGGGTCGTAACGGGCTTTGCTATCAGCCCTGAAAAGGGTCTTGGAGTTACTAGTCATCAAACTACATTGAAAACATTCCGTCCCTTCTTCGTGACTATGTCATTACCCTATTCTGTGGTGCAAGGTGAAGTCATGGCCCTCAAGGTCCTCGTTCACAATTACCTGGGACAAGATGTTCCCGTCAACGTCACCGTTGAAAGTCACGACGGAGCTTTTGAATATTTGGAAAACAAGGAAGGATCAACTACAGGCATGCACAAGAAAATCAATGCTCCAGGAGACAGCGTCACATCTTTGAACTTCCTCGTCCGTCCCAAATCTATCGGACAAAATCCGCTTAAGGTCACGGGTATCACGCAATTAGCAGGTGACGCCATTACTCGTCCTTTGCTTGTCAAAGCCCCGGGTCATCGATTCACCAGGAACGCTGCAACGCTTCTAAACCTGAACACTACTGAATCGATAACAATCACATCCGAACTCAAAACCGATTTCCCATCCGAAAGAGTCATGGGAGCCGATTCAGTAAAAGTATCTGTGATTGGAGATCCATTGGGAGCCACAGCAGCCAACTTGGACACACTTCTAGCTCTTCCTACTGGATGCGGAGAACAAAACATGCTCAATTTCGTGGTCGACTTGGTCGTCTTAGACTACCTTAAAAACACGGGGGAAGTCTCCTCTGAAATCAAAGAGAAAGCACTTCGATTTCTAGAGCAGGGCTACCAACGGCAATTAACCTATAGACTGTCCGATGGCTCGTTTTCTGCTTTCGGAAAATCAGACCAATTCGGATCAACTTGGCTAACCGCATTCGTCGTTCGATCCCTCATTCAAGCCAATTCCTGGATAACCGTTGATCATAACTTGATTTCTCATGCATTGACATTCCTCCAGTCGAAGCAAACTGACAACGGGCAATTTTCAGAAGAAGGAAGAGTCTTCAACCTGGAACTACAAGGCGGATCTCGTTCGGGTGGATTGGCCTTGTCGGCTTATGTGCTTTTGACATTCATCGAAGCCGAAGCCAAGCTGAAAAACATCATGAAAGACAATGAAGCCAGCCACTACAACGCAACAGCAATTAAACTCACACTCGACAAAGGATTCCATTACATTTCCAACGTTGAGACAAACGATCCATACGCAGTGTCTTTGATTTCCTACGCTCTCACCCTAGCAGACCATAAAGATAAGAGTAAATTCCAAACTAAACTGACGTCATTGGCTAAACGTCAAGGCGATCTCACTTACTGGGAGCAACCAAAAGTCAATGCTACTCCTGGAAATGACACTGAGGAGTACAAACTTAGACAAATCCATTGGTATCACCGAGTCAAGCCTGCAACTGTGGAAATGACTGCTTATGCCCTCATGACTCATTTGCTCCAAGGGGAGATTTCCGAAGGACTTCCCATCGTCCGGTGGTTGACATCTCAAAGAAATGCTCACGGTGGATTCCTGTCCACTCAGGACACCGTAGTGGCCACTACAGCATTGAGCAAATGGGGTATCCTCACTCGAAGCAAGGATACTCGGCTCAGCATTGACATCCAAGGCACTCCTCATACCTTGAAAGTCAACAGTGACAATGACATGATTCTCCAAGAAGTTGAACTTCCGAATGACACCAAAGAAATCACAGTCAAAGCTACAGGGAAAGGATCAGCTTTGGCTCAACTCACATGGGTTTATTACGTAGAGCAGCCAAAAGACCAGGCTGCATTTTCTCTCACTTCTAAGGTTCGCTGATTTGCATATCATGAATCATGATTTTCATTCTCCAGCTCATCAAGTTAATTAAAATGCATTTTCATTTAACAGGTCCGAGACTCTGAAAACAAGAAAAGGATGACTCTCGATGTTTGCACGGCATTCTTGAAACATACAGAACCATCCAACATGGCAGTGATGGAAGTCACACTGCCTTCTGGTTATGTCTTTGATTCTGATGACATCAACACTCTCCGCTCTCAGTCGCAAAAAGTCAAACGTACCGAAATAGAAGATGCAGGGTCCAAACTAAACATTTACTTGGACGAGCTCACAGGACAAGAAACATGTCTTGCCCTCCCCGCCAATCTCGTCCACCCTGTGGCAAACCAGAAACCAGCCAATGTCATCGTCTATGACTACTACGATGTGACGAGAAACGCCCGGGATTCATACGACGCTCCTACAATCACAGTCTGCGATTTATGCTACGGGGATGAAGCTTGCAAGAAAGAAAATTGTGCAAAAACTACTAACTAATTTACTACTAGCCTAGCCATTTAATCATTATACTTACAAACATGAACTTACATGCATGTCAACTTAATATGCCTTCTTAAAACTCAACTTTATCCTGTTCAAAAAACTTGTCTTTTTCGAACAGCGTAGTCAATGAAAAATAAAAGGGATTCAAATTTTCAAATCATGACTGTGATGACTCAGATCATAGCGATTCTAATGTCATAATGTCTAGTCAGCCAGTCGTCGGGTCATGATCTCATGGCCACTCATGCCCTATGTCTGGAAACCAAAAAGTATTCTCTTTCCACACTTTTGCACATAGGAAATTGCATTGATTTACTTACCATTGAGCTGCTGCTCCTTTGTCTTTGTCCTATGCCTTTGCTAATTCTTTCATGTTAAGTTAGAATTCAAAAGTACTACATGAGTCTTGGCTTCTCCGATTATGCAAAGAGAGCATACAACCTTTGAATCCAATCCCTCCTTTCTGTTCCCCGAACCGACGAGAACACTTGGAGACAAAGAGAGAATCCTTGCAAAAAAACGCCTACAATTTGTGATTGGCTGGATCGGTTGACAAACCTTGCATTATTGGATGAAAGATTCGACCTGCACCTACGCAATCACGCCATGTTCAATTTTAATATCGTCTTCTCCACTCAGTAAGAGCCACCACGACACGACACTCTTCTTTGTCTTGGAAAATTAGTAAGGTTTAGTTCCATGGATCAAACCTCTTAATCAACATCTTCGTAAAGCTCTCTTTCCTCTTATACAATGCCCAATTCAAAATTGTGAAATCAATATTTCATTCAAAACTAAACAAAACGTTATTGTCTGCTATTTACAGTTAGTAAAAGTGATAATTCAATTCATATTTAATTGTAAATTATAATTTAAATTGACTTTGAATTCCTTGTTCGTCACTTATTGGCTATACGGACAAAGATGTCCATTGAGAGACGATCTTTTTGAATCTCAAATCGTCAAGGCTCAGTTCGGTCACAAAAGTGAACATACAAGTGATTGTAGTTAAATGAGTTCAACCCAAATTCGTACTCTTTAATCTTTCCTATTCCAATTCCACATTGTCTCTTGTCTGTAAATGTGTTACTTTCCTGTAGTGAAGTTGGTCGGGTCAAAGGTCATATTTGAAATGCATAACGTACCTTTGTGGATTATGCGTTGGGCCCTTAGGCGTTTCAAAGCTGTGAGACAAAAGTTATGTCGTAAGAGTTCTAAGTGAGTACCCCATGGGGGCCATGGGTAGAGAATTGAAAAGAAGGAATCAAGACGACAAACCGCCAGACGATAACAATAAACGTCAATCTCGTGGCAGTCCGCTTACCGTCTATAGTGACACTGACGACAGTGACGACGAAACCGGTGAGACACCGAATTCAAACCCACCAGGTTCGACAAACAAGATATTGCGTCCTATCATGCCTCCAGAAGAGCAAGTGGACCCATCCACTTCTGGGGCAATGCGACATCCTGCTGCAAGCAGAGGATCGAATCTTGATTTGCCCAATGTACAACCAGAAGAAATGTCGGCTTGGTCTAGAGAGGAAACCAGGAGAGCTATGGTAAGTGATCGTTTTATAAGGTCATATAAGGTTATATAACCATGTAGCATCTATAGCATCATAGCAAGCCATGTCATCATCTCATGTAATGTAATTTGCATCTCGTCTCTTTGCTATTTGACCAACATTAATAGATAAATGCAGAGAGAGCGAATCGAAGTAGCACTCGTGGCGCACCCCCAGTCGCTCGGATCCCCCCGTCCGCAGTCGAAGGGAGGAGCAACGTTGGCCAACCTGGCATCTCACTTTCCCCTGATATGACTGCGGGGAATGACATAATGGAGAACGAAATACCTAGATACGACGCTAGTAATAGTGATGACATCAACGAATACTTGAGTCAATTTCGGCCTATTGTACTGCATCAAGGCGGTGGTGATGGAACAAGCACTGGCACACAACAACAATCAGACACTATGATCATTGAGCAACCTGATTACTTGTTAAGCATTAATGAAGATAACGTCATGACGGCGACTAGGCTTATTATAACTGACCCAAATGAAGCGTCGGCGTCATCCTCGGTACCAGACACACAGATGAATGATGTCTCGGACGCTGAAAATCTACAAGATGACAATGACAATGTGCCGGGTGTACATGTAGGACGTGCATACGAACATTCTGAAATTTCTGCACATCAACTACATCAATTCTTTCTCGACAGAGCTAAAAGCACTGCCGGTGCTTCCAACATGGCGGAAGCTAGAAGGAGGGTTCCTTCTACAACCCTAAGGTGTCCAGAATGCTTTGAGACATTCGAACAACTCTCTGGATATTTAGAACATCGAAGTTACTTTCACCCAAGTCCTGGAGATCCACCTCAACGAATTCACATTGCGTGTGGTCCTTGTAAACACCGGAATCAGGTTATTCCAGGTTTAGAAATTGTCTTATGCGATCATTTTGTGAGAAACGAAGCCACTACGAATGAGACACTCCCTTCTGAGAACCAATGGTTCAACGACGGATCACAAGAACAACCACCATTAGCGGTACCACCACCAACTCCATCGCCACCACCACCACCAACTTCACCGCCACCACCACCACCGGCACATCAATTGAGTACGGCTAGCAGCAGCATCAATGCTAATAGAAACTTTCCACTTGGAATACTACATGATTTCTCGCGTATTCAGATTCCAAACAGGTCCCCGCAGGGGCAAGCCAATTCAGCGTTGACCTCTAATAATGCAGAATTTCCACTTTTTCCCGGACTTATATTTCCACCCGAATGGTCTATTCGAAGTGATCAAGGCCCATCTAATTCAGCTTCCATGATGCCAGTTCAGTTACCAGAATCTAACATCAATTCCATCGCTTTTCAAAATGCTGCTTCTTCAACCGATGCAGATGAATCTGGAGCAGCAGCCCAGGACCCAATGCAGGTCACTGCTGTTCTCGTCCAACCAGGAATAGACGTCAATAACAATCGACGTAAGTTTTATTTAAAGAATAATATAATCGGTGCAATAAAGCGACTTTGAAAATTTGCACTCATATCAAATTCAGTTTAACATTTCTTTTTAATTACAATATTTTTCAGAAGAAACGGTTCGTGAGTATCTGCGGAGGATGCGGATGCAAGATTTTGACCATCTAAATCAGCAACCAAGGGTGTTTCCCAGACATTATGACATTATGGACACTGGTAGAAACAGCAGTCAAAATGCGTATAGCACTGTAGGATCAACTGCACCACCACTACCACCGCTGCCACCACCACCACCACCGCCGCCGCCACCACCACCACCACCACCACCACCCCCACAGGTAAACATGGGATCTTCAATGTTTGGGCCTGTTTTCCCGTTTTTCTCCGGCCAACAACAGAACATGGGTGGGACTCCAGGCAGTTGGTACCCTCCGCCAAGATCAGCCGGGCAATCACAATCTAGATTACGAATGCCTCACTTATCAGCACTCCTTGCCCAAAGTCCCAGACCAATTGATCCATGGTCACCGTGGCCGCATCCAGGAATTCCCCTAGTTCCCCAGCCCATAGTTGAGCGAAGTAGCCCAACGCTTCCGACTGGAGGACGAGGTAATTTGATAATTTCAATTACATCCATTTCATGAAGAAGTATATTATCAGTTTGCTTTAAAAATTGCGACATTTATTTCATTCAATGAATCAAATAGATTCTCTTACCGAATCTGAAGTTCCTTGCGCAGTCGTACGTTCACACGGACCACGCCGTCAGCATCAATCCCAACCGCACGCCCCGAAGAGTGGACATCAAAGACATAAATCAAAGGGACGACGATTTACAGTTGACCTAAACCATTTCAGCATGGGTCGTAACGGGTCAACATCTACAATGTATTGTGCAACTTTTTGCCAAGTGAATCATGACAGAATATCAGAACGGAGATTTCGTGGGCCACTGCCGCCACCAGAGGCAGTGCTTCCGGGTCATTACACAGTACCATGTGAACATTCCGAAGGACGACACATGCTATATCAAATGATTCCTTGTAATACCGCCATGAGTCATCTACTTGACAGTACCGCTAATTCCAACGGTACCAGAACAACTGTAATGGCAACTCCAGCAGATCCGTCATTCAGCCCTCTCCAACTACGTATTCTTGGAACTCTGTCGCCAGAGATATGGGGACGCTGGAGAGGTTTTTCGACACGTAATATTCCTCTGACCGAGGTGACCTATTACGTCCTAGAAACTACTCAACACAATGAAGAAGACGAAGAGCATGAAAATAGTGAACAGCAACAAGATAATGATCACGGATCCGAGGGATATTCCTCTGCAAACAATCAGCGTGACAACAATGATGACAATAATCCAGGAGGTGGAGGAAGAGCTGTCGCTGTCCATGGTACTTTACATGGCATTGCTTATTAAACGAGAACGCCATGCCAAAAACTACGTTTGTAAATCTGCTGCTGTATGTTTTTTCCTCAAATTACTTTGCTCCTCGTATATCCAGTTAATTTTAAATCGTTCAGTTATGAAAATGCAATTCGTGGGAAACAAAAAGCCCTTGGTTCTTCAGTTCCTTCAAAATTAAAACAGTAAGTTCTTTTCTTTTTCTGGCTGAAAGGTCATGAATTTAGGGGGAAAAACTTCTCATTGCGTCATCCCATACTTGATTCGCAACCTTTCTTTATTAAGAGTTTCGTTTTTAGCTTTAAGCGTATATGATTATGAGTATATTGTATTGTCTACTTTTACAAGACTGTCGACTGTTGTACGGGGCACAATGGAATTCCGTGGGTTTTCCACTTGTCGCTACCACTTCGACAAGTCACAGTTTGTCTCCTGTTCAGCTTCGTGTACATAAAACTAGCTTTGTGTAATTAAATATATATTTTAGGAAAAATGCCGTGTGGGACTCTTCAGAGCTCACGGAGAATGGGGAATGTAGCATTTTAAGCGACCCGGAACCGTGGGAAAAAGTCTTCTGGCTTTTGCTTCTGGTTCTGGTCGAGTAATGTACAGGTTATTGTTGTTGTGTAATTATTGTTTCTTCAGTTTAATGCTATTAATGCAGTTCAGACAGACTCCAAAGGAGAGTTTGTACCATTGCAATTTTGCAATTGTTGTCAATTGTGCGTCAGACGCTCAGGAGCTATGAACACCAAAAACCAAAAGTGATGTACAGCTATAAAATGCTCGATTGAAGCATTTAATATTAATTAATTAATATACATTTGTAAGAAATGTTGTAACCAGCCAGTTTGGTTTAACAAAGTCCAGTTTTCCAGTACAATCTTGTACATTTTTGTGAATATTACCAACTAAAAGAAATTCGTAGACTATGTTCAGTTTGGATTTGTTTACATTAGTGATAAGTGTTTTGCTCGCCTTTGTGTCTGCTTGGACGTGGATCCATAAAAAGACAATTTTAGGAATCATTTACTATTTACCAAGGGATATTCAGTAAGTACTATATAAGCACTGTATAACATAGCTAATTAATTTATATAATATTTAAATTTAATCACATATCATAAATTCGTAGATGACAAGTTGTAATTAATTGTAATTACCTATAAAATTCTGTATGGTTATTTGTATGTAAAAATGAACACCATTTTAGTATAATCGCATGCTTCGCCCGATTCCAGTATAAAAATTGGAGAGCTCGAAGAACAAATCTTACAGTTTCGAAATGTTTTGATGAAACGGCGAACAAAAATCCAAATAAGCATGCAATTTACTACGAAGATCGAACATACACCTATGCGCAGGTATGAAGAATCGCCTTACATTTAGAAAATGTTATTTTTAAAACTTTAAATTAGTTGAATTTCATCTCAGGTCCAGGAAAAATGTAGAAGAATAGCGAATTTCATGTCTGCGCAAGGGTTCAAGCGAGGAGACCATGTAGCTTTATTTATAGAAAATTCACCCGAATTTATCTGCACTTTCTTGGGATTGTCCCAGGTATTAAAAGAGTGTAGGTTCGTTTTCATTAACGATTAGAAATGTGTGTAATGATGATAATGAATAATGAATTTTGATTCCCAGCTTGGTATCATAATGCCCCTACTCAACACTAATCTGCGTGGGAAACCGTTACAACACTGTTTGGGTTTATTGCCATGCAAAGCTGTAATTTACAGCACTACGCTCTCTCAAGGTGATTTGCATTTAGAAACAACTCTTTTAATTTTCTCAAACCTTCGATTATAATATTTTTTCATAAAAACTGCAAATTGATATGTGTTCTCATCATAAATATTACGATTTTTAGCTATGGACACATTAAACGAGGCTGGAAAGTTGGATAACATGAATTTGTACTTTTGGGGAACTGAAAATGAAAATGGAAGTACACTTGGAAAATCCGTTAACATGAATGAATGTGAAGGATTTGATACTACAGTCCCAAAAGCGTACAATGAAGTTGGTACTAATGATCATCTTTGTTACATTTACACTTCGGGGACGACAGGTCTTCCCAAAGCCGTAGTGATTAAGCAATATAGGTTAGTTGATTGTCTTATTATTAAAATGTCAATGGATTTTCTCGAGGGTGTGATTAATTTTCTTCATTGCATACAGGTTTCTACTCATTTCTTTTGCAAGCGGATTCTACAATATTTCACCTGATGACATATCCTACAATTTCTTGCCCCATTACCATACGTCGGGGCTTTTAGGGGGAGTGGGAATGTTATCAGTGATAGGTTTAACTTTAGTTGTTAGAAGAAAATTCTCTGCGTCTAATTTTTGGAAGGATTGTATTCGCCATCGAGTAACTGTAAGTACCCTCTTTTTTGAAAAATGATAGATTGAACAATGAAATGAGTTATATACAATGTTATCATTTTTTAGGCTGTACAATACATTGGGGAAGTATGTCGCTATTTAACAGCTCAACCTCCTTGTCCAGAAGAAACCCAGCATTGTATCAAAATTTTCTTTGGGAATGGTTTAAGGCCTGATGTTTGGAGAGAACTCAAATCACGTTTCAGAATCTCAACAATTTCCGAGTTTTATTCATCTACAGAGGGGAACTGCAATTTATGTAAGCTTGGATTCCTTGTTCATTCAAGCTCTCTGATCCTTCAATCGTGGATTTTGATTAAAGCAATTAATTAAATGTAATTTAGTAAATGTACACGGACACGTCGGAGCAGTTGGTTTCGTTCCACGTTGGGCTACACTCATTTATCCCGTAGCATTGGTGAAAGTTGATCCGGTGACGCATGAGTTTAACAGGGACTCGGGAACGGGCTTTCTCCAACGCTGTGGAGTGAATGAACGAGGAGAGCTCATAGGGAAGATCAATCCGAAAAATTCGTCGAGGGCATTCGACGGCTATTCAGATGCAACTTCAACTAACTCAAAAATTGTTGAAAACGTGTTTTGTAAAGGGGATCGTTGGTTTAGAACGGGTGGGGCTACACCGGCATTAAAATAATTACACTTTTATGCTCTACTTTATACATTATATTTTTTACGTAATTTCAAAAATGTTTGCAGGTGACATAATGGACATGGACATTTATGGTTTTTATTACTTCAAAGACCGGATCGGCGACACTTTTCGATGGAAAGGAGAGAATGTATCGACTTTTGAAGTAGAATCGACAATTTCTCAAGCTATTAGGTTAAATAATGTAGCTGTATACGGGGTAGAAATTCCAGGATCAGAAGGACGTGCTGGAATGGCTGCGATTGCAGATCCAGACAATCAGCTAGATTTGCAAAGTTTAAGTTTAGCTTTGAAACAGGATTTGCCGTCGTATGCCATTCCAATTTTCCTAAGAGTCATGGTTCAAGGAACATCCGAAACATCGCTCAACATGACGAGTGAGTTTGTCAACCTTGTCGTACATTGACACTGGAATTGACGACGGATACAAGCAATGCCTTAATATATAGTATGTATTCATTTCGTGAATTTTCATTGTTTTCCTTTCCAGCAACGTACAAAATCCGCAAGGAACAAATGCAGAAAGAAGCGTACGACACTAAAATTGTTTCGGATCCCTTGTACATTTGGTTGAACGGACAGTATGAAGCGTTAACGGAGGAAACGTTATCTATTGTAACCAGCGGGCGAGCAGTGAAGTGAATATATTTGATTTGTATCGATAAAGTAGTTTTGTCATGTCCGTACGTTTGTATACGTTGTGTTACTTACTGGTCCTCAAAAAGTGATGAATAAATGAAATCACACTTTTGGAATCAAAATGGAAAAACAAGGGAAAGGTGGGCTGTTAAGTATTGATCGCACCCTTAAATCCTACCATTTCGTGATTGTGGTCATTCATCTTGCACGAACTTGAAATGCTAGATTTTTACTACTACACTAATATATCTCTCGTTATAGAAAATTATAGTACCTTCAAAAACTTCAAAACCTGGAAATGCTGAAAGCCAGAAGTCACTGGACAATCCAAACATTTCGCATTCCGATTGAAGCATCGAAACATCCTCTGGAAGTTTTAGAATTTTCCAGTTTCATAAGATTCCATAAAAAAATTCGAAAGTGACAAAAAGAATGGGTCTCGCATTATGGATAATTGCAGGGGTTTTCGGTAGCGTTCTCTTGCTTCTTTTATTAGTATATTTGGCCTTCAACTTCAGATTGTTTTGTGGAGTCATTTACACATTGCCCCGCGACCTTCAGTAAGTCAACAAGGAGCATAACTTTTTGATTTTGCTTTCACTTTTATTAATTATAATTTCATTTTTTATAAATAGCGTCGTATCAAGATTACTCACATGGAACGTCACATTATACCGAGCGAAAAAATCCAACTTGAGCATCGCCAAGCTTTTTGACAGACAAGTGGCATTGAACCCGGGGAAAGTTGTACTTTATTTTCGCAACAACAAATGGACATGTGCTCAAATACAAGCTCGAGCTAATCAAATCGCCAATTATTTTTATTCTCGAGGTTTGAGGAAAGGCGACTCCGTTTCCATTTTCCTGGAAAACTCACCCGAGTTTGTTTTCTGTCTATTAGGATTCAGCAAGGTGTAATTACAAGAATTTACAATTGAGTTTTTTTAAATTGGATTCTAATTGCATGGTTTCAAATTAGCTGGGAGTCGTTTCCTCACTGGTGAACACTAATTTAAGAATGGACTCTTTGTTGCACTGCCTGCAAATTGTGCAGTCCAAAGCGATTATCTTTTCGCCCCAGCTGTCATCAGGTTAGGCACTTACGATTGGTTCGCTGACTTCCTGAATGTAATTACTATTACTAGAGATTTTATTTTTTTTGTTTTGTAGCTATATCCGAAGTACTTGACCTCGAGAACATGTCAGTCCCGCTCTTCTGTTGGGGCACCCCAGAAGAAGAGTCGCTTCGGAGCCCAATCACAACTGATCTCACGGACATTGTCGCTTCGATGTCGGAACAAACTCCGGTGACTTCTCAATCCGTCGGATGTCTAGACCAATTGTGCTACATTTTCACATCAGGAACGACAGGTTTGCCCAAGCCAGTTGTGATTGGGCATGTAAAGTACGCAGAATGCAGATTCAGAAAACGTAGAATTAGGACATTTAACATTTAAGCATTATCGAACCTATATTCTTTAATCCTTTGGAAAATTAGATTGCTCAATTATGCATTCGGATCCAGAATTATGACTGGCATTAGACCTGACGATACGATTTACGTGTACATGCCATTGTACCATGCATCCGCACTGACAACGGGTATCGGGCAGATGTTCGTGGGAGGAACAACGGTTGCCCTCCGGTCCAAGTTTTCAGCGACAAACTTTTGGCGTGATTGCAATCGTTATCATGTCACAGTTACACAGTACATCGGGGAAATATGTCGCTACTTGTTGGCACAACCGCCGTCGGCGGACGACACGTTGCATTCCATTCGATTCATGTTGGGGAACGGGCTTCGGAAAGAGCTCTGGAAAGATTTCATGCGAAGGTTCAATATTCCTAAAATTGTGGAATTCTACGGCAGCACTGAAGGGACTTGCAACATCGGTACGAGACTATAGCCTTAGTATTATACAACTCAAATATGCACCAATTCCGAAAAAGCTGTTTAATTTTTGATGAACCTTTTAAAGTCAATGTGGAAGGTCACGTCGGGTCAGTTGGTTATGTACCACGCTGGGCAACACGCATTCATCCAGTGGCTATTCTTCGGGTTGACTCCGAAACGGGTGAACCGGTTCGGGATCCTCGTACAGGATTTTGCATTCGGGCTAAACCAGGTGAAGCAGGAGAAATGACAGGACGAATTCAGAATAAAAACCCTGCAAGAAAATTCGAAGGGTAAGCTTGTAATAATCCAAATCGAATAAGAAAATATTCTAAGTTCTACAAATCAAACAGCTTTTGGTTTAAATTCAAAGGTATGCAAACAACCAATCCGCAACGAATGCAAAAATTATAACCAATGTGTTCAAAAATGGAGACCGATATTTTCGATCCGGTGACATCCTGATGATGGACGACTACGGGCACTACTACTTTCAAGATCGAACCGGTGACACGTTTCGCTGGAAAGGAGAAAACGTTTCGACGTTTCAAGTCGAGTCGATCATTTCATCTGCAGTGCGATTGAAAGACGTTGCGGTGTATGGTGTAAGCATCCCGGGAACGGAAGGTCGAGCAGGCATGGCTGCGGTTGCAGATCCTCACGGGTCACTGGATCTGGCGAGGTTAAAGGAAAAAGTCACTTCTGCCTTGCCTGCCTATGCTCGTCCACTTTTCATCCGCGTTATGAATTCGTTAGAATTAACAGGTACCTAAATTGGATTTTTGTGATCTAATTTTATAAATTCATGACTATAAAAATCTTTTTCCTCTAGGCACCTTCAAATTTAAGAAAACAACCTTACAAGACGAAGGATTCGACATAACAAGGACAGAAGACAAAATGTTCGTACTAAAAGGTGGAGAATATGTTGCACTAAGTGACGAAATTTTTAACGATATCAATGAAGGACGGTTCAAATTTTAAATACAGATATAATTATACACTGATACAATTGTGTTAATTTTTATTTTTTACCACAAAATTTTCAAACAGGAACAATTAATAAAGTGCATTGATGTACTCAACAAATATGAGTTACAAGATTTCGCGATTCTGTATCAAAACAATGTAGTTTGAAAAAGTTACTGTACTCTGTACTGATGATCAATGATCATTAGATAATATAATTATTATAAGCTTTACGGTATTAATTAATGCTTGGATCTCTTGAGTCCAGAAGTGGGACTCGGCGGCTGAAGAGTTGCAGTTGCCATTGTAGATGTATGCATGTAGCTCATATTAGACGGCGCACCTGACAAAAACGAAAGGTCATGGGTCAGGCGATGACCAGTATGACCACTTAATGAACGTTGGAACGGGGCAGGATTCATTGTTAGAGGAGGTCCTTTTCCCATCATCGCCGCCGTGTTGCTACTGGGCAGTCCATATTGACGAGTCAGTTCTTGTAACTTGTTTGGATTGAAATA
This sequence comes from Harlomillsia oculata, assembly GCA_019776145.1. Taxonomy (NCBI): domain Eukaryota; kingdom Metazoa; phylum Arthropoda; class Collembola; order Entomobryomorpha; family Oncopoduridae; genus Harlomillsia; species Harlomillsia oculata. The sequence continues at coordinate 19,586 of JABASF010001048.1, forward strand.
CACATTTGCCTTATCATAGAATTTGTTATAAGATGCCGCAATTTGTCCACCAATTCCTGCATTGCTTTTTGGAACTTCCGCACTTTTCGGGTTCGTAGTGAATTTGACTTCCCCAACTAAAATCATTTGTAGTTTCTTATGAGCCTCAATAGCATCCAAGAGTTTCTCATGTTGGTCGTGAACACAAGCGCAAAGGTAGATCAAAGCATCTTTCGTGACTAAAAGAGCACTGGTCAACTCTAGTGAAAAACAAAATCTTAGCATGAGCATCTGCTGACATTAATGAGAAATTCGTGAATATTAGAAAAAGTGTCTTACCATTGGCTGTAACACTTGGACTTTGATCGTAGTTTTCGTTTTCCAATGTACAATTTTTAACGGCTTCCTCAACTTTTGTGATATCCTTTTGTAAACTTTCCATCTTTTCCTGAAATCTAATAACAAAAATTGTGAATGAACTGTTTTGCAGTTTTGCATAACAAATGAAACAGAATTATCCGGTTGTAGTATCACAAAAAGTAACATACTGATATGCCAAATCAAAGAAATAGATTTCAGCATCCCGGAGTCCAGCTTGCAATGTAGGAGGAGCATCTCGTAGTGCAAGTGCCAATTCAAGATTATTAATTTCCTGTGCAACATCGCTTTTGAAGGACTCGGCATTCACCATTTGCCTATGAATCTCTCCGGAAAGAGTCGTTACGTTGATTTGAATCTCATCCGCTTGTTTGCTGAAACCTTCCATGTGCTTGTCGGATATACGGGCGATTTCAGTCAGTTTCAACTTTTCTAGTTTGATATGCTTTCTGAAAGTTAAAATTAACTCTTAACAATACTGAATACACCAATACAAAGTATACAAGTAACATATAACTCACTTGAGATTATTAACGAGCTCAATTAATTCAACTGGAACTAACTGTTCTTTTACTCCGCGATGCTCCACTTTTCCAAAACTTGGTAACTGGGATTCAGTACTAGAGGTAGTGTGAGAAACACCACCCAAACCCGATGTCACCGTACCACTAGTTGTACCTGTTGCAGTAGTCGTCACAGCTAGGACATTCGGGACGTTCGTACTAAAACCGAAAGGTGCGACATTCGTGAAAGTAGCCGCAGTAGGACCAAAAGATAATCCAGTGATTCCAGCTGTGCTTGCTCCAGGTCCCGAAGCTCCGAACGAAAACCCCGTCGATGCAGCTGTTGTAACTGCTGCTGGAGTTGCACCCAAATTGAATCCCGCTGTTGTCGTTGCAGGAGCCGCCGTCGTTGTCGTTCCCATTGCTGCTGGTTGAGTCGTAGTAGATCCAAATGCAAATCCAGTCGCTGCTGTCGTTGTTGCAGCTCCTGCCACCGCTGTCCCAAATGTCAATCCAGAAGCGGGTGCTGCTGTTGTCATTGCTCCCGTAGCTTGTCCGAACGAAAAAGGCTGCGTAGTTGTTCCAGCTGGTGCTGACGCTGGCGGGGCCGGATTCCCAGAACCGAACAATCCTCCAGTAGACGTGGCCGTTCTACATTTCAAAATATTTTATAACCATACATCATCCAACCAACATAAATATTCAAAATCACTTACAAAATCATGTTAATAACTTCATTAATCAGTAATCACTTACGACGCTGGGTTTGGTGCAATAGCAGCAGTCGCAACAGTTCCTCCAGTAGTACCCGTCCCAAAAAGATTTGTCGGTTGGATCCCAGCACCTAAACCGGATACAGCTGGAGCTCCTGTTGGTGTGGAAGATGCTGCTGGCCTAAAGAAAATAAAATTTTGAATTTAGAAATATGAAGTTTCATTAAATGCCGATTTTCGCAAAATACAGAAATCAGAAATCGTACACATTTGGAAAATTCATTTACCCGAAATTAAACGACGACCCAGTAGTCAAATTGGATTGTTGAGGAGCAGCCGTAGCCGGACTCCCAAATGAGAACGACATTTTATTCAAAAAATTCTAAAATTAATTGTAAAATACCAAGCACAAGAAACACGTTTTATCAAATATTCCGGTGGGAAAGAAACGAAGAGTTTTGCAGGAGAGCGCGCTTTGAGTCAACCGGCCAAAAGGTGAACAAAGCAAAAAAAGTCGCATTTTCTCATAGCGTTACTTTCTCATCCAAGCACAATTTTTATTTCATTTTTTATACAAAAATTATTAATAATAACGGTTTCATAAAGTTGATAGTGACTCGTGTCGAGGCGAGGGATTGAAAGATGAATGACACCAATGAAAAATTGGTTTGAAGCCATTATTAAATGATAGTTGATAAATTATGACACACGCTTAATCAGACCAGAATAGGCAATCAATCAAATCTCAAAAGTGCATCAAATAGAGACGGAATGAGTTGTTCATCTTCATTTCCATCGGTTCGTTTCACTGCTAATGATGTTTGAATGAGTGATTAACGAGTGTCCTAATTGACACCCTGAGCCCACATTGATTCTTCATGGCAAATGGCATATTATCTTGGATTTGGTATTCTTCAGTTGAGGTTCAAGATTTCAAAGTTGAGACGTTGAGCTTGAGACTTTGAGACGACTCTCTACCTTGCAAATATTAGGGAGGAGGACATGCAAAGACGCGTGTGAGATCGTGTCAGTCCATGTGTAATAATGACGATGATGATGAAGTGGATTGAATGAAGGGTTTGAGAGGATCTCTCTATAGGATCAACAATGGAATGTCCCGGTGGCCGACTCGACTTGTCATTGTTACACATCTCGCCTTGTATATTACACTTTACAGCAGCTGTGTCGTCTTTTTCATTCTGTATTTGCTTGCTTGCCTTATTCCTTTTTTTAATGGTTGTGTGCTGTGTGTCTCTTTTTTGAGTAAGTTCCGCATCGTTGTGCTCTTGCACTTGCAAATCCGCATGACCTCCTTCCCAATTGTTTGCTCTGAGGAGAGCTTTCTCCTTTACTTTAAAACGGAAAGGAAAAGTGTGTAGGTCTTGTTGCCATTTGCCATCGTCGTCGTATTGTAGCATTTATTGTTATTGTTCCCTCATCTAGAGTCATCATTGCGGGGTGGCCACCAAAATGGCAAAAATATATGGCCTTAGCCCGTGACCGACAACTGACATGGTGTGCAGCCACAGGACACCAACAGCAAGAGTAGCGGGTCGATGTGGGCCGAAAGGTAATTTTTTGACGTCATCCGTGTTTCTGCTCACACCTTTTAACTTGAAGCCTTTTGAAATTCCTGTGAGCACAAGACGGATGTGGATTGACACTATTTAAGTGACGTAGGGCCCACCCACCGGGCTCACTTGCTCAGCACCCTTTGCAAAAGCAACAGGAGGAGGAATAACAAAATAAACAAAATCTTTCAAGTGCTACTCATTCATAATTTTAGCAAAATATTTAAGCAGCGCTATCAAAAATGTCTAAAGTGCCTTTATTACTGTCGTCCTGCCTCGTCACTTTGGTTGTTCTTTGCCTTGGGATTTCATCTGCGTCCGCTGGCATTCTCAATAGGCAATCACATTCATCCCCTTACTTCCAAGTAAACAAAACCAACAATAAGTGCAATTCATTTGAGCTTTCCAAAATTAAAGTAATGTAAATTAACACCTGACGATTTTTAAATACAGGATTTGTTAGCGACTGCTCAAGAGTTGAGTCCTATCCGCCTTGAAACAAAGGATGGACAAGTGCGTCTCAAGATGAGACCTGTGCTTCCCCGGATCCCTGGTATGATGTCCCGGTTTGTGGACAATGTCCGAGGAGCAGTTCGAAGAGTTGGTCACGGAGTTCGAGAGACAATGTCGTCACTTTCCTTCCCATACAGGTCACAACACATGTCTCAACTTTATAACTATGCAAACGGCGGATTGTCCTCATCCTACCAAGCGGCTTCATCCCCAACTGCCTATTGGGGTGGAAGGCAACAACAACAACAATACAGCAATCCTCAATACTACAGAACAAATTAACTTTATTCCCTTATGGACATAAAAAGTGACATTTACGTTATTACATGCACAAAGACTTGTTAAGATTAATACCAAAGGAAACATTGTTGCAAGTTGCAATCTAATTAAATTACATTAATGCCGCTATTTAAAGAATTACAAAAATGCAGTTTACCTAATGGATTTAGAGGGTAAAAAATACACGGACACTGCTGACATTGTTTTAAAATTAATATTAAAAATTTTGCATTTATTTATTACTGTACAAAAACAAAGAACGCTTGACGACATTATGTGAAATAAAACTAAACTTATTTTTGGGGGTGGTGCGTAGTCAAAAAAGTAATATTTCATGAGTTTTTGTAGTTCTATATATTTGATGAAACCAGTCACAAAATTCATTATGAAACCATCAATGATGCGACAACATATTCGCAATAACGATAACGACGACGATTCGACGATGTCATTCATGTAAAGCGCAAAGTCTGCAAAAGGATTGCTTACTCTCAAAAAGGGCTTTCATGAATTTTCTATCACGATCTGCACGAATTTGCAAAAACTGGTGAAAATGGAAAATAGAAATGGAATAATGAAATTGTTTGCTTTGAAAAATTGACAAAATTGCAGCGAATTATTTTATGAGATTAGAGAAAAGAGTTGGATTGGAGGGACAAAAGGACAAAACTATCATACAAATTGAGGTTGCTTAACGGTATTTCCTGGGCTTAGTGCACTGTCGAATGTCGAATGCGGAATGCGAAATGTGAACCAAACCAACCCTTGAGAAGGTAAACAAAAATAGGGCGTTCACAATGGGGCGTCGTCAAGTCGTCATTCTCACAAAAGCTAAAATTAGATCGCATCTTTAAAATCTTCATCTGTCGAATTTTCAAGTATTCCTCAGTCATTTTCAGACTAATGCCCCATTATGACTATATTTGTTTTTCGCTAATTGCCATTTCCCATTCATACCTGAACGGAAGGAGCAATTAGTAACTCAAAGAATGAAACTGTACTTTTTATCGGCATCTGTTGTTTCAAAAGCATTTCTTTCCCGGATATAAATGTACGTAAATGGGAAAATTATGTTTTTAAGGAGGAAACTCCAATCTGACATTTTTTAAAAAGACAAAAGGATAATAATGTTTACTATAAATAATATTTAACGGCATATGTGTCCCACTCGCAAATCTTGGTTTTGCTAAATACCATGCAATTTGTCTCAAAGTCATAAACCCACATAAGATGACAATCACAATCATGTGTGCTGACCATGGCCTACTGACGACAAATTGGAGGATCAGGATGGCAACAACAATGAAATTGCCGGGTTTTTTCATACCGGCGACGATGACGGGATGGCACGCCTTTATATTAAATCGTGAACGAATCTTTGCCATGCGAATTTCTCATACTCAACAGGCAGGAGTTTGCAAAATTGTAGTTTGAATTTGAAGCAACAAGACGTCAACATCAACATCAATCACAATGAGAATTGACTGTGTAATTTAATTTGAAGCGTGGTTGGTTTGTGTTTGTGTGCTTTTTAGCAGGAGGCATTTAATGATTTCTCTATGAAGATTGAATTGAGGGCATTTTTGGTCTCTAGAGCATGAGGCATGAGCAAATTTGAGCTCTCACATCAACATGAGACGAGGAATGGAAAAGGAAAAGGTGATTGTTGACACTCGTGACGGAGGGAAATTGACATCAAGATGCCGCCAAAGTTGATGGCTCATCCTAAAAGTAAGAGTGCATTTTGCATTTTGCTCTAAGAAGGGTTTCTCCTTTGTTGTTCTTGCTTTTGCATTTTGCTAGTATGCTTTTAGACTGTCATTAGCGAATATCATTAGGTATACTTTCGGGATGAGATTTTTTGTGTTTAGGTCGTGTACTGTTCAACAATCATTCCTTTAGGGATAAAAAAAGAAGCGATGTGGAATGGTGATGTGATGAGATTTAGTTCGACATGTGAGACATGACATGGGAGATGGGACAGACAGGATAGACCATAGACGAGAACACAACACAAGTTCTTCCTATTATTATGGTTTATTATTAGGATGCTGTCCATTCCCTGCGTGAGGCTTTTATTTGACTACACAAGAGTACTAAAATCCTAGTACAGTTCTTGTTAAAGAGACTCAACAACTCCAAGATGAAATGCAAAGATGGCTTGTTCCTGTCCGCCTACAAGGCGGATGTGACAAGTAATCTTCCATTCTTTATAAAGAAAGCATCTTTTAAGACCGAGTTTTACTGTTCCTGTGGTCCCAGTTTGTTCGTCTCCGTTTGGACACGAAGACCACGAACTTTTCCTTTGTTGTGACAGATTGATAACTCTGAGTTTTTGTTATATTTCATTGTGTTGGTGGCTCAACATCAGAAATCAAAATCAAGGTTATTATATTTGGCTGCTGTTGATTCAAAGATTTAATAATTTAAAATGGGCCCACAGTTACAATTCCTTGATACAATTTCAGGTACCCAAAATGACATCAGCAACTGCTACAATCACACTGACGAAACTTGGAGCAACTTTCCTTCTAGTCAGTTTATGTCTTGTTGTCATACCCGAGACCAAAGGTCAATTAATAGCTGCTTGGCAAGCCGTCACCGTTCCAGTCTCTTGTGTCATCTGCGTCTCGTTACTCTCCTATTCAAATGGAATCCACGGACGGTCAACTTAAAATCCACGTGAGACGTCCTCAACTTCCAGGAATGATGACCAAATTCCTCATGGAGCGCATTCGCAACACAATGAAACGGATGGGTGACAACGTTCGCAACGGTGTCAATGCTCTCGCCTATCCATTTCGTACACAAACGACAACAGCATAAATAACAGTTACAACTAACAAATAATGTTACATGCTTTAATATTTTTTCCTTGTTATGCATTAAATTATAGCTGTCATTATCATTATTATATAAAATAGAGATCTTTTTAATGTAGTACAAAAAGCAAGAGTTTTTTTGGGATGACGATATAAATATGACGACGTCGTAAAGCGTAGGTAAATCGAGTTTTAATGCTAATTTAACATAGCTTGCAGAAATCTTAAAAGTTATGTGTTTTGTGCATGTGCATGAAATTTAATGTCTCCTAGCTAGTTTCATGTCTTATTGCACGTATATTACACATTGTTGCATGGGCCATTTTACAGTGTACAATTAAAGTGACATTTTTGAAACATTATTATGTTCTCTGTGAGAGTTTTTTTGCAAGTAGCGACGACGTATAGCGACGATTTTTATTGTGCCATTCTCATTTTTTTGACTTCATTTTTATCACACGAAAAGACAGTACATACTCCAATTATAAATGAACTTTTTAGTATCTCAATCTTGTGTTTGTTATGCTTTCTGACTTAATTGTTGTTGATGTTGTCGGCGCGTGTTAAAAGTTAAAATGCCAACACTACTTTCTCATATCTTCACGACTTCCGCCCTTTCTGTCACGTCAGGCATTCTTCATCATCAACAAGAACATCACAAAAAAATGTTTTGTCACGATGAATTTGTCACAATCGTGAATGTGACATATGACGATGACGAAATATATAGTTTAATAGTGACGAAGATGGTGACTGGTGGTGATGACACATGACCGTGTCACCGGATGACGGTAACCAAAAGAGCAAAATTGACCAAGCAAAGCCATTATAATTCATTGCATTATACCTAAGTCCATATTGTATGCTACCATTGCCAACAGTGCATTGTATACACAACAATCATTAAATGATATGAATGTGACATTTTTCATCCTCCAGCCAGTCATTTTCGTTTTGGAACTGGAAAAGAATAAAAATAGACTCGTTTTT
>JABASF010001049.1:0-27310 GCA_019776145.1 Harlomillsia oculata
TGGATTCTTCAACAATCGCTCCTCTTCCATGATCCGAACTCGGTGGAGAGCTGCGGGGAATCGACCGCCGGTCCAATACTCGAGCAATTGTGCATTATTCACCAAAATTGTATCTTTGACCGGAGTGGCTTGAATCCATTCTCCCGAAGCTTTCTTCACTTCCAGACCTCCAGTCATGTCTTGTGTCAACAATGTGACCGTTCCCCAATCAGCGTGTTCCCCACAGCGAATGGCGTTTGGAGGAATGCTCGTATCATTCGGATCAAGTGGGTAGTAATACATTGTTCGAAGCTGAGTTTGAGTACGGACACGGGAATCTTCGATCCCTGTATGATTCTTGACGAAGAATTCATCGTCGTCAAGTTTCAGATATTTGGCATAGCACACAAGAAGCTTTCGAGCCAAATTGTTGAATTCTGGACGCAAAACGTCGAACGAAGCTTTCAATCCTGGGGCTTCCGGTGGAAACATTTTCTCATCGAAAGCTTCGAATCCCCAAACGTCAAATATTTCTCTAAGCTCTGTAGAATTTTTCACCTTTTCGTTCAATCTAAAACGCAAGGAAGGGTATGCAATTCAAAAACCATTTCCAAAGTCATTTGGTATCAATTTCATACAAAAATTAGATTTACAGTTCGTCCCCAGGCCCGGAATAACCATGGAATGATTTCTTTGGAGCTGGTTTACGGTACTTCCGCTTGATCTCAGTTGGCAGCTCGAAAAAATCTTTAGCAATCTTGTAATTGTGTTGAATCTAATATGCAAACGATACAAATTATGACATTATTATTGCAGGATTGCATTCATGCAAGAATGCATGAAAATTGAAAATCATACTTTCGAAAGATCCACTCCATGATTCCTTATGTAGCAAAATCCAATTGAACTCATGGCGTCCCCAAATTCTTTCACAACTTTGTCAAAATGTGGACCTTGGGACGCTTGTTTCCAGTCCCCTTGAACTAATCCGAAATCCACAACCGGGATGTTGTTAATGTCTTCCAACCCCATTTCTTCAACTTTTTGCAGAAAATTTAATAAGTACTTAGTTATTAAATTAAGAGCGACACTCCGACGCTTGTGAATAGGAAACACTCACTAAACCGTATGTGTGGAACTACATGGGACGCCAGGTTTATAATGCAGCTCAGCTACAAAGCTTGTTGTCCTTGCCCAAAGGCGTTTTTCAAGTCAATGCAATAATTAAACAGATAATCAAATACACTCAGACTGTGATTGACGTTTACGCTGCAAAGCGTGTGACTTTGCCATTATGTGATGTGATAATAAGATGAATGTATAAAGAGCTCGGATTTCTTTGAACTTATGTCTCGACTGTGTCCTTGATTAGAACGAAAAAAAATGAAGAATAGAACATTGCATGCAAAATGCAAATTAATATTATGTAGTAGCATTACAATTACAATTCATCGTGATGCTGCGTATAGTCGTATAATATCCAGAGGAAATGCTGCTGGACATTCTCTTATCGGAAGAATAATACAGTAATATATTATACTGCATTTTTTGCTTGTTTCCATTTAATGAGATTGTGAAAGTCGCAATAAAATGACACAAATCCTAACAAAAGGAGCTGTGGTAAAAGGCTGGGTCGCTCTGTGCTCAAGGTTGTATTTTAGGAGTGAGTGACATGACATAACTCATAAAACCAGTTTACCTGCCGTGTCAAATTGTATTTTGCTGACGGAATAAATGCAACATTTTCCTCCAAGTGTGTAAAATTTGAAGCAATTATCTGATTTATTATGCAGGAGCATTCGTTCACGGCTTCACCGCTTCTACTATGCAAATGCAATTTTTTTTAAGGCACAGTTTGACATGCTTTTGCTCTTTGCTTTGCTTTATCACGTTCCACACGAGTTGAAGAGCCACTTTCATTTTACAATATCGGACAATAGTAATGTCGGACTATGTTCAAGGACGCGGATGGACGTTGTTGAATTGGCAAATTGGACTTCTTCCATTATTGCCAAGTTGATTCTTATCGAGCATGATTTTTTTTGGAATGACAATGCGACTAATGCGACTGATAAAAGCTATAAAAATTACTTGAAGTATCAAAAGTCTATGCAATGCAGCGTTGCAACCCTTAATACCGTTCTAACGAAAATGGATCTAGTGCTTGAATTGCGTACATTAAGTTTTTTTTAGGTTTTTTCGGTTGCTGATAAATACTAATATTATGGGCCAGACTGTTTTTTTGTGCAAACTTGCTTAGGTAATTGATCAGGAATCTGAGATGAAAGCTGGGGTAGTCTTTAGGTGGTGATTTTGCTGATACTCTTCCATTCATTGTAGTTCGTTGAAGATTACCTTATGCATACACTATGTACTTAATAAGACAAACACTCATGCACGAGATCTTTGATTGTTTACACAAATGCTCATGGACTACTAAGTACTTTGTTGATGCTGATATAAACACAATGCACGTGACATTCGAGCGATAAGATGTTTACACAACATACTGAATTGTTAAAACTTAATCCTACTGTGAGATTGTACACAGCAACACTCAACTGACTGCAATTTTGATACAGTCAGCGTTTATCATTGAAATCGTGAAGATGGACTCGCCAAATGAGATTCCAATTGTGGATTTCGAGTCAGTTAAGGGAGACTGGGGCGAAGTGTCCAAGGGCCCTTGTTTTGACAAAGTCATGACCGAATTCGGCAACGCTGCGAGTTCCATTGGATTTTGTTACATTAAAAATCACGGGGTTGATCTTGACAAAATCGATCGTGTTTATAAACTGGCCAAACAGTTTTTCGACTTGCCCACCAAAGTTAAGGAGAAATACAAGAAACCTGAACCAAGCGTTTCTTATCATGGATACATGGGTCCTGGTGATGAATTGTAAGATCAAATTAACTCGTTTTTGAAAATGTGAAACAATTTAAAGTATTTATTCATATCATAATCATATAACTAATGTAATGATGTAAAGATTAATGATGAAAATGGGTGAAATTACAGCTTGAATGAAAACGAAAAGAATTCAGTGGAACTACGTGAACTGTGGGACGTTTGGGGCTACGATGGCGACGACGAAGCCAAGTATCCAACGGAAGTACCCGGAATGAAGGCTTGTTTTGATGCACTTCGTCCAGAACTCAACAACTTAATTCGAAAGTTACTTGTTTGCTATGCAAAGTATCTGAAGCTGGAGGATGAGGAATTCTTCATCAAGACCCACACAGGGCTTGATGGCAGTCGTCACCACGACTCTTACAGCCCATTCAGAGCATTGTATTATTACCCGCTGGATCCGAATGATAAGAGCATTCCTCCAAATGCAATCCGATGCGGAGAACACGCTGATTGGGGAACACTCACACTTTTGACACAAGACATGATCGGAGGTCTCGAAGTGAAGAAAGCTACTGGTGAATGGATTCAAGCCACTCCGGTCAAGGATGCAATTTTGGTGAACAATGCACAGTTGCTTGAATTTTGGTCCGGAGGTCGATTCCCCGCAGCTCTCCACCGAGTTCGGATCATGGACGTTGAACGGCAAAAGAAAACAGGACGTCAAAGTGTCATTTATTTCGTAAGTCCGGACGGATGCACGGAGATCGAACCTCTTGTTCCTCTCCGAGAAGGATATGAACATTTTGCAGAGAGACCTCGAGTTAACAGTTACAAGCACTACATGCGTTTAATGGAGTATGTGTCAACAAAGGGTTCGTATTGAAATTGAAACAAAGAAAAGTATGGTAGAATCGATGACCGTCATAACTGTAACATAACATGATGACATTTTTAATTAGTGTAGCTCGTTGCATTAACAATAATAGTTTGAGAATCCCCATTGTAGAACTGAACGAGAACAATCAAATAAGTTGTGAGAACACTGAGCACCTAAAAAGAAACACACTATAAAGCGAACTTCCTTTATATGTATTAATTGCTAATAACAATAGCTATCAATTAAAATATAATGGCATACCGAAGTGACAACTTGTCGGCTCAGAACAAAGTATCCTGACGCGGTGACAATTGGAGGATCACACCCAATTTTTCCAACTAACATCTGTACCTTTGAAAATTTTGAATAGCCAATTAAAATAAAACATTAACTTGGAATTTCATAACCTTAAATCAATATAGTGAAATGCTTGAATTAAATACGTATAATAAAAATTACTAATAATAATCAGCGCTTACTTGATGTTTCAAATCTTCTTCCAAACCGGCTAACCTTACTTGTCGTAGTGGATGCAAAATTCTCCGAGCAGCCAATGTGAGTTTTGATGCTTCGGTCGCAAAAGTGTGTAACCCGAAAACAAAGATGATAACTGAACCGATTTTTAGAAGGTTGCCCATAGAGTTGGTACTGTCTCCAAGTCTGACGGCGAAGGAGAAAGAATGGTACAAAATTTGGAGAATGCAGTTCATGAGCTCCAGCACAATGACTTTCCCAAAATGCGTATCAAATTCCGTTACGGCTTTCTCCACTTCGTAATACATGGAAATGATTTTCTCGAGTTTGTACTGTTTGAGCACAAGCGGAGCAGCAAACTCAATTGCATTTTGTTGCATCCTTCCATGATTCATTTTCCCGTCAATTAAAGAGTAAGCTGGAGAAAACACTGTTGCTTCTGTCGCTTGTCGCCAGAAAAGTGTGTCATAGTCCGTTTTCCCGGCATCATTTTTCCCATTATTGTTACATCGGGATTGGACAGATGAATCAATAAGCTTTTCAATTTCGATGCGTACCAAAGTCATTCCGGCCGTGTACAATTTAATGAAAAATGTGAGTCTGACGCAACTTAAAACTTGTAAGAAAACCATGAATTGCCAAAATAACCATACAATGCAAAAACTTAAAAACTCGGAGTAATGAACCTTGATGGCATTCGGCAATGCTCCAAACAGGAAAGAATACAGCACGAAAATACTATACAGAATAATCATGCCGAAAGACATGGACAACCCGGTTATAAAAAGATTTCGACTTCTTGTCTTAACTTTTGTTAGGACGCGTTGTGTTGTGTCGCTATTGAGATCGAACCCATTTGCACAGAATTCCTGAAACAAGGATACATTTTGATTCCAGAATGTTATATTCGACTTTGATCGCAACAATCCTAAACATTTAAATATGATGCTAGATATGATGCAAAATTGCATGTAAATTTCACTAGCCCATCGTTCTGTAGGACTGAATCTCTGAAGGGATTCTAACACTTGCATATTAAATTCTCGAAGTACTGTAAAAATTATTGCGTACACGATTAGCAAAACGCTGAGCATAACTGGAAAACTTATCCACTTGAAATACAATGTTTTGTTTTGACTTGATATTGACACTGGTAAAGCACCAATTGCACGAGCTCCTAAAAGAGCCCATTTTCCTAGATGTAATAGATTTTCTTCCACTTGTGCATATGACCAAGAATTCATTTTTGAAAATATTTTATTTAAACGAATCTTTCAAAATTTAGTAATTTTCCAAATTATAACGCAACGCAGTAGCCGAACAGCGAATAGTTTAATTTTACATATGCTTAATTTTAAAGCTTCCATATTGAATGAAACAGATCTATGGAAGATCATGGAAGATACTGTGCGGATGTGCCAACAACCAACAACTGCCGAAGTTCTGAAACAACAAACAAACAAAACAACCAGAACGAATGTCTGATTTTAATTGTAGCTTAGCTCGATTAAGAATCGTGATTTACATCCAATACGACTTACATTCGGACTTCGGGCATTAGATTACGTGACAAAAAAGCATTTAAGCAGAACGAACGTTTATTATAGGATTTATAGGAGACTACTCAGAGAAGGTTAACGAACACATTATTCCTGCGTTTGTATTTCTACGAACTACAGTAATGCGTTTCATTTTGAACGTACAATCGATACACGTACCGTACCTTTACTTTCCCCATTCCATTTTTGAATTTAGAATGACGCAAAAGATTGAAATAGCAATTTTTCACGAGTCAAAACAAAGACAACATTTCAATTCCAATTGCCTGCATTGATTTTTGCAGTTTTAATCAAAATCATACTAATAAATCATTAGAGATGGGTGCATTTCAGATTGATTACTCGTAACCTTCGACTTCATCAATTTTCTGTGTTCAATGTAGTATATCTTTAGCTCGTACTTGAGAAGATGCATTACATGCAAAAACAGTGGTGAATTGTCAGGTTCTCAACTCACAATGATATGCAAAATGCAACAACCAACAACGTAACATCCAAGGACTTGTCACAGACATGCGTCACGTGCTAACTTGACTTGTAGTGCAAGTCGTAAATAACATACAAGAAAGACCGGCACATTGAACAAGTCAGAATTTGCATCAGTTATATAAAATCTACAGTTTGCAAATATAAGTAACTTATAATACAAAAAAACAATGCTTGCATTTTTGTGGAGTTGCGCATTGGCTAATTATGATTGTTGATTAAAATGCAAATTTGAAAGGGGACAGGTGCCAAGTAGAAGATTGAGCTAATTGCCTTTGATGTGATCATGGGGTTAGCGTCGGATGCCATTATTACGCATTTTCATTTTACCTTTATAAGATGACGATTCTGTTGAAAAGTCATAGAAGAAAAAGCAATCAGTTTTTGCATTGTTTGTGATTGTTGTTGTTACTGAGTCTTCAGAGTTAATTGGAATTGGAATTCCTCTTCAATCACCACCACCGCCTTTTACCATTTGAATCATTGCACTGTCTCCAAACGTTTGCTGAATAATGGTTGCATCTCGCCGTGTTTTATGAGCTAATTGTAAATTGACCATTTCCCCAGACATTTATGATCTTGTAGTTGTATTAGAATGGAGAGATGTCCAAGAGGACCACCCTCACCTGCTTTGTTTGCCTAATTCATCCCGCACATTCCATATACTATACAGTATACACACAGTTTTGAACTGTGGAATGCATTAAGCACTAGACATTATGTTCATTAATAATTAGCATGGCAGCTTTGCCATTTTCATAATAAATCCTCATGGAAGGTAACACTACACACTGCAACCAATGAGATTACGATTACACTACGTGATTATATCCAAAAAGTAAGTTTATTCATTCAGAGGACCAAAGTCATTACCAGAATAATAAAAATTGTGTCCCAAAACCCTAAAACTAAAGCCAAAATAATTAAAATGTATAATAATAAAACGTGAAATTTAAATGCACGTGTTCATGCATCCAGTCATAATTTTTGTGCATGTCCACTGTTATGTTTTGGGTGCATGTTACATGGTTACATCATAGTTTGCGATTCGAGTAAAAGTCATAAAAGAGCTTGTTCAATCTTTTGTCTCCTTGTCCTTTTATGACGTGGTCAATGTGTCTATTCTCTCACAAGATGATTCTCCACTTGGTTTTTATGGTGAGTGACAAGTTGACAAAGACAGCAGGCGGTCAAAAATCTTTCATTCTCAAACGTTTAGCAAATCTTATTAAAATTCGCCGTCTCTTATTTCTTTCCCATTAAACGCTTTCTTATCACATGTTCATTGCGATTATGACACTGTATTGGACACAGTGTGAATCTGTGTGTGCAACTGCAAATGCATGCATTTTGTTATATGGGAGTGTAAATCGTACATCTCGTATAATATTCACATTCTCATCGTTTTATTGCTATTCTATTACAATCTTGGAAATCCAAATCCCAAAATGTGTGAATTACACTTGAGATTTGAGGAGTTGGGAGTTGTTGAGAAACTGCTTTATAAATGAATACTTACGGACATAAAAGAATTTGCATTGACCAGTCATTCCCCGCTAATTAACGACTTTTTAACTCAAACTTGTACCGAACCGATAAGAATTTTTCGCAAAGCATCACAAATCTTAGGGATCATTGCAAATGACATGCTGATGTGTCTAATCTGTCTAATCGTCATCCCCTGCTGAGTTACTCTTACTTTATCCATATATCTTTTTCTCCATCCTATAAATCACTCCCGTAATAATTTGCTAATTTTAGTGCAAAGTGCAGTAGGACAATCAGATTTATAGATTCGTACATCGTACACAATATTCGACATCTTCCTATTTAGTTTGCTTCTGGATTAACATTAACATTGAATGATTCTAAAGAACAATAGTAATTTTCATGACATTGTCGTGTTTGTTTGGGCACTGCAAAGGGAGAATCAGAGCTCTGAGCTCTGAGCTGACAAGCTGACATTATATTTTACACGTGACGATGGTATTGATGACGATATGTGCTAGCAGTAAAACATACTTACTGTCGTATTGATTATAATGATAACATTTAGCCATGGGCAATGAAAGTAGTTTGAGGACGACCTTTTGAATCACATTGACAAGAGGAGAACAGGAGCATCTTTCTGACCAAGGTCGTGGGCACAGGGGCATCTTCTTCATTCAATTCAGCTTCCGTGACACATGCCAACGTCAAACGTTACATTAGTTACTAGTATGACACGAAAAATATAGCATGATTCGAAACAATTCAAATGGCAAACGGTGCAAGTAACCAATCACGGTGGGTAAGGAACACTGAACATTGAACACTGAACACGATGTCCATTGTTCCATGCCAGGATGAGTTTATAATAGTGGAGCATGAATTGACAGGTCAATAGAAACAAAGGAAAGTGTCATGTTACTTGCAAGTTGCAACTGGTAAACTCTCAAGGCTCTGTGTGCACTCCAACTTAACGATAACGACATTTTGCTCCACATGAATCGTCTTTTTCAAAAAGTTTATGGCAACAGTTTATTACAATTTCATTCATCACTTACTTTTGAGAAAGGAAAAAGGCTAATTTGAGGATGCAATACAAGAATAATACATTTTGCACACACTTAAAACTTAAAATGCACCCCGACCAAGCATCCCAGCACCAGCTATTAAATACTATTAAATAGTATCCTAACTAACAAGTCGATTGTATTAGTGTTGTCATTCAGTCCTTAGTCACTACACTACAGTCTACAGTGATTTTGATTGTATACTGATTACTGATTTGATTAGAAAATTAGAAGCAACAGTTTTGTATTTTGCGGAATAATGAGTAATGTAGTTAAATAATATTATGTAAACCAAAATGCCATACTTGTATCTATTACATCTATTACTAACAATTTTACAACCTATTAGATTCCATTTAATATAAACTAATCAGACGACAAATAAGTACAACTTATTAATTACCGAATATCAAAAGATTCGAATAGGGAAGAATTATTTAGCAAATTACATAATTACATTGAATTGTTTGTGCCAATTGCCAATTGTTAATAAATGTGCCTTGTTAAAATTAAAAGTTAAAACTAAAACACAACAGTAAAAACGCTTTCCACCCTGTTATTCCAAGTGAGATCCTGTTTGAGAAGCGTCTTCAACGCGATGGAAATAACGAAATAAGTAATAAACACGAGGTCAGCTTGTGAGTTTGTGAAGATGAGAATTTGTGTTCTCCGTAATTTGTAACCTGCATAACATGCTTCATTATGATTGCTAATCATTATCATATTACATTAAATCAGACATATATCGTCCCATTTCATCAGCAGGTGGGATGACTCGTTTATTGCATGTGACTAATAGCTAATAGCACAACATGGACAACATCCGTTGTTTCATGTGAAGAAGACACTCAACAAAAGAGGCAAGTCAAGACTCAAAAAAGTCAGAGTCAGAGCCAAGTGCAGTGCAACTGCACCAATTTTGGTAAATGGGATCCTAATAGTTATGATCACCACTTACTCGTTTTTTAATGTTGCATTAAGGGCTTCAAAAGCCCTTGGCGTGTGACGGCAAATTCATTTGAACTGAAAGAAAGTGGGTTGCATATTATTTAATGAGGGATCTACGCGTAACAAAAAGGCAAATGGTCTCAAAAAAGCCATATTTGCTCACATTTGCATTTTCTTTAAAGAAAAATGGAGCAAGGGCTACGATTTATGAGCGTTTTTGCAATGTCTAGCACTACTATATGCAAATTCGGTTATTGGATTCTGTAAAAAACAAAACCGTGCATTTGTGTTCTTAAAATTGAGCTAAAGAATGTCAATTTTGATTGCTCTAATAATTGAATAATTGTTGATGAACTGAATGGTGATTAGTTGTAATCGTTACTTTCTTTCTGATCTCGAAATGCTTTCAGCTCAACCTCAAGAACCGAGGCGTGCAATCTCGAGCAAAACGTTTGATCCAACGCAATTTAATGCAATGTTTGGTTTTGCTTAGCTTGTCTTGGCTTTAAGTTGACTCGTTTCATTAGTTTACTCAATATTGAATGAAACGGTAAGTGACCGCGACTACGCAAAGGAGGTCAGGACTCGCACTGGTTTTCGAATGGATGAGGTCATCTCCTTCCCTTTTACGTGAAACTTCACTTTTACTAGTCGGCGCACGCCGCTGCTTGCTCCTCTGTGTCATCTTCGTATTGTTAACTATGCCTGCCTTGTGTCTTGATGTCTTGTGATCTTGTGTGCTGTAATGAGATCAGACGATAGTACAAAACGTAAGGGATGATGCTGCCTTTGAGTACTTGCAAATTGTAATTGCATGTGCACTAGACAGGAATGCAGATTGCTCTTCAAGAGCAGAGCAGCGGAGGATTGTAGATTTTGTAGTTGTAGTTATCTTGTCTTTCGATTCTTTTACTATAACAAGTGTAGTTGACGCTCATATTCTTCACGTCGCCAAAAACTAAGGTATACGCAGAAATCTTCATGTTTTGTTGGTATGGTCGCCATCGTCCATTGTCTTCTGTTGCCTTCGGCAAGGGCTCTTCAGCATTTTTGACCGTAGAGGTACTGGTCGTTAAGATAGAAGATGTTTTAGAACTTTGCATGTTTAATGTTTATGTAGGAGCTTCCTTGGGATCTGATGCTGTATTGGTATCCTAGACTTGAAAAATCATGGGATCAATGAGAAATGATGGACCCAACTCCCAAGTGCCAAATGGCTGGTAAGAACCATAACGTTTTCGTCCCCACGGTGGTCATAGAATCTTATGGTCTCCGTGGATCGAGTATAAAAGACAAAGGGTCATCTTCCCTGGGACCATTGGATCATTTGATAGTGCAAAGAGCGCAACGTTTGCTCCTTCTTCTTCCGTTGGCATTATTCTCCATTTGGCACCATGATCAAAGTCGTGAGTGGACTCCTTTCTTTTCCATTCTTAGGTTTCGTTTTCGTTTCTCACGCTGCCCTCCCGCTGACTTGAGTCTGTTGGGTCACTCGTCACCCTGTAATTTTTGAATTGCATCCCACTTGAATTGTCCACTCAAACTGAAATCATTCGTGCTCATTGTGACATCATAGCTTGACAACTTCTCAAACCTGAATAATAAAAATGTTGGAAATATTAAGTAGCTTTAGTTTTATTTGTGGCGTGTGCTGTGCAGATGAGCCATGAATTTTAATAGTGCAACTGTGCAATCATAAATGTGACATATAACCTATTAATTTATTTTAATGTGTTATGTAGGCGATTTTCTTAGCCCTTGTGGGCATGAGCGTGGCCCAGTTTGGACGCCCATCCCCAAGAAATTCACCTCCACCAAGATCCGGAGGTAACAACGCAGCCCAAACCCGAACCTACGACGATGTTGTCATCACTCGGTCGGAGCATGAAAACGAAGGAGACGGCACTTACCGTTACTTGTGGGAAACTTCTGATGGGACCAAAGCCGAAGAATCTGGATATTTGAAACCAGGACCAGAAGAACCGATTCAAGTGGCCCAAGGATCTTATCAATATTACTCTCCAGAAGGTGACCTCATCAAAGTGACGTATATCGCGGATGAGAACGGATTCCAACCTACAGGTGACCATCTCCC
Organism: Harlomillsia oculata; assembly: GCA_019776145.1. Lineage (NCBI taxonomy): Eukaryota > Metazoa > Arthropoda > Collembola > Entomobryomorpha > Oncopoduridae > Harlomillsia > Harlomillsia oculata. The sequence goes on from JABASF010001049.1 coordinate 11,828, forward strand.
AACTCCACCACCAATCCCAGCCGAAATCCAGAAAGCTCTTGACATCATTTACTCCAATGTTGGGAAAGCCGCCAGCGCTCCAGCCGCTTCTCGAAGTGCACCTCCTTCGTCTTTCCGCCCTCCAAACCGTCGCTATTAAAGTCAAAGTGAAGACGTGAAAAAGCCAAAACTTTGCCATATCAAATACTATTGACTTATGAGAAATCAAACTCATTTACTATAAAAAGACTTGAAAGATTGTGTTTTTTTTTCTTAATTTTTTGTAGTGTTGTGACACGCATGACTCTTGACTTGTCTTTCACTTTCTCGAATTAATTCTGTTTTTACATCCATTCTTCCAATACAAGTTGACATGTCAATCTCGTACTGTAGCCTCCAACTTATTGCCTGTATTTTTCATTATTGTTCATTATAAGTTTTATTGCTGCATGCTATTCAACAATGCATTCATTATTGATGATGGACATGTCAGCATTGGTGTCAGCATTCAGCATGGACAAAAGTTGTGGTAAATAAAATAAATGGGCGATGCAAGAAAATGAGCTCGATTATTTTTTCATTGTGATTGTGCTCTACTTCATGAATTTTATAGGAAGAACAACACAATTACAAATCCATATGGTTTATTTAATTAGATTGCGTTAATTATTCGTGTGTCTTCTATTACGACAATTAGAGCACATTATAAACATTCATGTCGACCCGTCCTTCAAAATATTATAGATTTATAGCAAATGTTTGACTTTTATTCAGCAGCAACGGCTCAATGCAATGAAGTATTTCATTTCCTTAATAAAATAACATTAATAAAACAGGACATCGCCAACCGCCAGGATTTCATCTTTTAAATCTTTTAATTTAGATAATAATATGATATCCTTTAAATTGTAATTTACTGGCTTTGAGATTTGAGGATTTCTGTACAAATGGAGACTAGATCAAAAATGGCTGTTGCGTAGATGTCTGGTACCGATGGTTATGTCCAAAGTGGTATTTTTCAAGGGCTATGCTATGCTAACGCATGCTATGATGAGTTTGAGCTTCCACTTCCAACGTCTTATAACATGGAATTAAAGATGATGAGCAACTCAATTCAAAAGCTGTTGAAACGTACTAGGGACTTTTCGAGGAAAACAATGGCCAAACTCGGATGCAAATTGAGACCAAAAACGATGAACGAAAATGGTTGTTGTTAATTATTATTGAAGAGTAGGGATGTTTTTGTGCGGTCTTGATAAGGAGCCTTGCATGACATTGCATTGCACCATATGACGTCGACAAGGAGAATTATGAGCACGCACGTAATGCTCATCTTTAGCCAGAGAGCAAATTACATGTTTTACAAGCGTTCATTCCGCCATTATTATGGCTAACAGGGTTGATTTTGGGTGAGGCATCAGGCATGAGAAGAAAAAAATGGTAATAAATTTGCACGGTGGATTGGATGAAATGTGAATTTGCAAAAGAGGTAAAAGAAGATGCAGCAAGTCAAACCATTCAAGCATATACAGGCAGGAAGAATATTGGATTCCAATTTTCCAATTCCAAAACTCTTATTCTTTATTGTGCGTATGGTTCTTTCACTACTCTTCAATGTCTTTCATCACCCTGAGCTCATAATTCACTCGCAAAATTCTATGTCGCGATCGCGACTCGCGATTCCACTCATCTTTCTTGCATCACAGACGGCAACAGCAACACTTGCAAGTAATGAAAATGAAGATGACGAATACGTTGGGTGCGTAACTAAAGGGGCAAATTGGTCCTTTGTGCTTTGGATGAGTTCGATTGCGTGTTTTTATTGCAAAGTATTTAGCCTTTTTTGGAAATTCTGCAAACTGAAAAGTCAAACCCAAAATTTTGATATTCTCTAGTAGCACATTAGCCACAATTCTGTCAATTGACCTTTTATAGCATTGAAAAAGTATCAGGCGGCAGTTAATGACATTTTATATGGTACTTTTGTCATTGATGACATGGCAAAGTGCTGTTTGATGACACTCTCATATCACTTCGTCATTGCGAGTGCGAACGTCCTTAGTTGATTCACGAAAAGTGCATCACATTGTTTCGCGAACCAGTTCCGGAATAAAAATAATGCTGTGCCTTATGGTTTATCCTCGACAAGCCTTTTTGTCCTCAACTCAAGCTACAATTAGTCTTGAGTGAGATCGCAGTTTCATTTTTTGTTAGTGTGCCGAGAGTGACGACGTTATATTCATTCCATAAATTCTGGACCTAGGTCTCGTAATTGCTGTGATTACACAAGTTAACTTCAGCACGATTCTGCATTAATTAAGAGTAACGAAGCTTCAACCGGATCTTAAAATGTTAGTTGAAGGAACATTAGTGCAGACAGTATGGGAACGTTTATATTATGGTTTAACAGTTTACAGACTGCTAGTAATCTGCACGTTTTCACATTACGTACCATATTATTTCAAGGAATATGGGATGGGCTCAAGAAAATTAACTGGAAAGAAAAGGAAAATTGATTTGTTAATTTGCAAACTAGACAGAATAAGCAAAAACGTCGCATGTTGAATGTGCAATCATTGCCGACAACAAAAATGTTTTTGTGAACTGAACAGTGAAACGAATTGCAACGATAAGACAAATTGTTCATATGCGATCCGTGACACTTTTCAACTGCTAATGTAAACGGAGCGATTTTGTGTAACTGAGCGCACAAAGAATCCCGAGGACAATGAGTCTAATTTATAATAAAAGACCATCCTTACTGGATTTGCATACAAATCATGTAGTTTCATAGTACTCTACCCCATTTGGGTATTTAAGCGATTTACGACACAAAACCGGCAGATAACAAAGGAGAAATGAATATGACGACAAGAAAACTTTGCCACCTTGCTCACTACTGATGACAGTAAATAAACTGGGACATCATTACACGGACAACGACTGATTTTATAATCGGACGAAAGCGACACATTTGCAGTTCCTAGCCCATCATGTCATCTCTTGAATTGTGATAATGTAGTGTAGTAATGTGACAATTGAGTACAATGGATTCCAAGTACCAACTATACCACCAGCTGAAGAAAGAGGTTTTGCAAAACACAAGAGTTGTTTCGTTTCGTTGCAAAAATCCTATTAAGTTGCATTAATTTGAGTGCTAATGTTCAGTTTTGACACAACTCTCTCGTTGTACATCGTACGTATAATAGAAATATGAACTTATTTTGCATTTTTGTGAATGGGACGACACAAGACTCTATATATGGAGGAGTTGAGTATAGAGACAATATGATTTGATTATATGCAAATTAGATTGCAATTTGCGGTGTATCATTTATTATAAGACTACATAGTATCAAAAATATAGAGAATTTCTGTGATATGACGGCTGGAGTTGTGACCATAAAACAGATAAAGAATGGAGGTCGAAGGAATTAAAAATGTTTCATGTACAAGATGTCAATTAGTTTGATTGGCGAGATGAAGAAGATCCTCGTGGGATCGTTATGCAATGGAGCGAAAGGACACGAGGCAATGTTGGTATTGCAAAAAATTATTTATAGAAATTCAGGTTATCTAGTACGACAAACTCAAACACAGGGAAAGTTCATATTATTATTAACTTGAAGGCTAATCTTAATCAGAGATAGGGCGCAGAAGGGAATGGCCAAACAGCAACAATTTGCACATCACGACACGACTCGACACCACAGTCGCACAGGTCATCTCGTCGTTTCATCTACACACAACAGGATACAAAAAAAAACCTGTTACCAAAGCCAAAGAGTAAAGTTAAGTCACACACACCACACACACACAAGCTCGACACTTTTTGCATTCCATTCATAACGCAATGTAATAATCCCAACAACATCACTCCAAAAACCCTTAAACAATATGGTTTTGTTAGGATGAAGAAGAGGCAATGCAAAAAGGGTCCATCATCTTATCCTATTTGTAATGTGCAGGAGCGTCAGCGTCTTGTCATCCTACGTGATTTAATGGGCAATGTTCAAACATGCACTTCCTACTGATGCAACCACGCACGACCACGACCAACTTTATGCCCATAAAGATACAATGAATACGCTTGTGTCATGTCGTCCGATGAAGTCGACGAATCTTCCAATTGTACACGTTCAAAAACTCCAAATACATCGACTATCGACAGAATTAACGAGCACACAGGCAGCTTGTTAAACAAAACCCTTATAGAATGCAAAATGCAATGCTTTATGACACGGAATATTGCATGCTTTGAATACTTTTGCTTGCTTTTGTGTGAAAGTGCATTTTTGACGAGTGCATTTTCTGTCTCCTTTGCCTTGAATGTGAGAAAATTTAGGTTTTGTGGTCAAATAATGATCCAAGATTGCATCTTTTATAACCATAAAAATTCTTGCATTTTATCTGAAGAAATTACGATTGCAACAAAACCAATCAACAAATTAAGCACTGTGTCTCACTGTTTTATGTGTTACTAAACATTCAATAACCTTACGCGTTATAGAATACAAACGTACAAACTGCTATAAAGTAAGATAAGAAACAGACAGTGAATTAGAAGGGACAGTTAATGCAGAAGCTCGTGTCGATTTAAGTGTGATTAATGACTTTGAGACATGATGTTAAGGAATTAGCATACACTTGTCAAGTGAAATGAACCAAAAGCTCAAAGACTCGTCTGAGAATGATTTTCTATCTAGCTTAGCCACGTGTAACGGATATACATTTAGCACGTTGTAAAAGTTGTAATAATTGTAAGTAAACTATAGGCTTGACTTGACATGAGGACATGGCACGTGTCCAATGTCAAATGTATCAATATCAATGTATGAGTAAATGAGTTTGAGTATGTCCGTTTAACAGTGAGAAGAGGTTTATCTTTCCAGATTCTAGATATACTCTACTCATGTAATCAATTCATCTACTTTTGAAAATGCTTTTTAAAAATAGTAACATGACCACTTAAAAGGTTAAACGGAGTCGGAACCAAAAACAGAATTTTTAATATTTCTAAGGATTTTTTTTCTCTTTGTTCTTTTGCTTAAAAAGTTTTGAATGGCCCATAGAAAGTGTAGTTCATTACCAAATTCTCAAGTGAAAGGAGCCGAGCATCTCTCGCAATTCTCAATGAATGTCAATAAATTGGCAATAAACAGAAAAAGACCAACGAAAAACGACAAAAGACACAGACAGAGGAAAACCAGTTCGCCTCGCCTTGTGAGTTTTGCTTTTGCTTGGCTTGCTCCATTATGTCTTTTAAGATTGACATTATAGATTCATAAGCGGTCTGTGTTTTTACTCTCTAATGGAGGCTGGACATTCATTTGTATCAGTACAGATCGAATGGCTTTTAATGAGCGTCATTAAGCTCTTCTTCTAACTATACGAACACGAAGCGAGTGGTCCCTGTGTGTCTCATCATCATCATTGACAACTTGGTGTTCGTCCAAGAGGCATCTTCACCTTGACCACTCGGCCTTTATGATACATCTGTTGCGTCAAAAAGAGCATAATAAACGAAATCTACAGCAACGTTCGATGTAGGCGAATTGCCTTTAATTTGCAAAAGGATCATCGCGTCTTTGGTTCATTTAGTTATTACCTTATTACACATGTCGCATAGACGAAATCTATATAAAAATGTACATCAACCAAACTCACGTCCAGGCATATTTTCCACCGAGATAATCTCCCGTAGCAATAACAATACAAAGGATTTCGTGATTGGATAGCACTGGTTACGATTCGTATGGACTGAAAGGAAAGCTTCTATTATATTATTGTGAATGCAATAATAATAATAGTGGTTGATAGTAGTAAGTTGTAGTATGAATAAATTAAAAGGTGATGTCTAATAGACGAATTACTGCTGAGGATTCCCAGAATCCTCACCCCAGCATGTTTTCTGAGACTCTAAGGGTAAACTCAAGTGCAAATGCCACGGAATTAGGAATGGAAACAAGTCGGAGGATGATAGAGTATAGAACATTTCCGGAAGAAAGCTGTCTTTTGATCCTGTTGATGATGCTGGCATTGGAGACTGACCTTGTGTGTCCACTGTGCCATCAGTTTATCATGGACTCGGCCTTCCTTCCATGTGGTCACGCGTACTGCTCCTTTTGCATACACAATTGGCTGGCTGTCTCCGACACCTGTCCAATGTGTCAAGAACGCACAAAGGAAACAGAAAAAGGACGTATTTGGGCAATAGACTCCTTCATCGATGAATTGTATCCTCTGGCTTTGGAATTATGGGGAATGGACAGGGTTCATCAGAAATACTCGGTGTCCCGCGTCAAGCCCACTTTAGACGACATGAAGAAAGAGTTTCAACAAGAAATACTCATCCTGCCCCCGGAATCAATTAGAATGAACGAACGATTAAAGCGACGGAAAGTCAATGGAGATCCTTCCGAACTCGGGAACCAAGTACACCGAAAAACAATCATTGAGATCGTCTGCTCCATGCCCTTCGACGAGGTCACGTATTTAGTTACCTTCACAATCCTTGCATTCTTCGTCATCCCGAGCTCAATCAAATCCCTCAACTTCTTGTTTCATGTCGCACTGAATAACTTGCCCACTTGGATGTTCTGTTGCGTTCTTGCTACAGTATTAATGTGCGTGTCTTGTGGATACATCCGAGCTGTCGCAGCTTCAAATGGAGATGGAGATGGATTTCGATGGTCCAACATGTTTTATTTCGTTCCGACTCCCATCGCTCCCATTAGGTTTACCCTCTCTGAAACTAATACTTCTGTTACATCCGAAGAAGATGAATTGTATACTCGAGAGTCAGAAATCATCCTACCTGGAAACTCTGTCTTGGATGATAAGGATTTGGCTGATTTCTCCAGAGATGAATACGATGAACTGGCTAAACTCGTTAGGGAAACATGCATGGAATGTTCTTCAATTGGAGGTCAGGTTTACTTTCTCCTTAATCACTTTATAATATTTATAATATCCTATAATTTGCAACCCAATAAAATGATAATGATAGCAATAATTTTCATTTCCATGAATTCCTCTTCTTACAGAACATAGTAGCGTGGGTGAACGTGCGTTCTTGATGCTTGTGGATCAAATTGAAAGCCAGGAACGATGAGTTCATTCAAAATTCTTCGTGCTCATAATTAATTTTGTACTATATTTATAATGAAATAAACATTTCATACATGAAACTTTGCGGCATCATTCATCAGTTAACACAACTTCGTTTCCATTTTCCCGAATTTGCATACACATTACGTTATATGAAGCATTTAATGCAAAAGTTGGAAATTCTACAAGATTAAAACCATGAAGAGAGGAGAGTTTATAGGTTTATATTACCGTTACTCGCGTTACTCGCAGCAATGGAATTGCAATCAGCATGAGCGGAGCGTTATGCTTAATATGCCATCATCACGGACAGCCAACAATATACCATGGATACTTCTGGACTCTGGACACTTGAAATTGGACATTGAACACATCGATGAACCAACTGGAACATAAAGTATAAAGTAAAAGTTGGGAACTCAACTGGAACTGGATGGCCTTCAAAATTTCAGTCTCCCACATTGCATTGCTGGTCTGGTTCCACGCACGCATCTGCTGCTGGACCTCCAGCTGATTAGTTTAAATTTTAATTTGGGCCCTTTGTTTTTAAAACGTATGTTTTTGAAATCATGGATTTCTTAAGTGTAGCTGCTGCATTGTACATTGGCTATGTAGTTGGTAGTGTTATTACTTTGTTCTTTTTGGATTCTGACTTTGGGACCGCAATCGCAGAAAAATTTGGGACTTCTCCAGGTGAACTTTCATTCCGTATATATTTGTATGAAAATGTGTAGTATAAAGGCGAACGTTTAGTTACGGTTACACAGCTTGTGATTAGTTAGTAGCTGAACCGCTGAGTTAATCTTAATCGCAACCGCAAGTAATCGAGTGTGCAGAGTGTAGTGTGCATTGTGATGTGATATTTATTAATGATGATACTTATGATACTATAATTTTTAATTTTTAGAAAAGAAGTTCAATCAGAAAGTAGTTTGGATCACCGGTGCGTCCAGCGGAATCGGAGAAGGAATTGCGAAAGAGTTAGCAAAATGCAATGCCCGATTGGTGCTGTCCGCTCGTCGTAAAGATGAACTGGAAAGGGTTAAGAAGTTATGTTTGGGTAAATTAATTAAATTACACTTTTACATTTCCGTTTCGATCTAACTTCATTACTTCATGTATAATTTAAATCACTATTTGAATTTTTGTAGGTGTAAACTCAAAAATGACTGATGAAGACGTCCTCATTGTGCCATTTGACGTGACAGACTACTCAGCACACCAACCTTCCTTTGACAAAGTGCTTCAGCATTTTGGAAAGGTGAAAAAGACAATTGACTAAATGTTTCGAATTGTAAAATGTAAAAAGAGAGTATAATGTTGTGTAAATGCTTTGTTAATGTATAGTTGGATGTACTAGTCAGCAATGCTGGACGATCTCAGAGAGCACAATGGCAGGATATTCAGTTGGAAGTGGACAAACAAATGTTTGATTTGAATGTCTTTTCAGTAGTCAATTTAAATCGAATTGCAGTTCGTCATTTTCTCAAAGTTGGTTCAGGTCAATTGGGAATTATGTCGAGTCTAGCTGGGAAAATCGGAGCTCCATGCTCAGGCTCGTACACCGGCTCAAAATTTGCACTTCATGTAATCATTAATACTCTCTGAAATATACTACAGGTCATAATAATAATTCGTGTCGTGATTCGTGAGGTCATCCGACTGCGAGACAAGCTTACCGTGCGTGTAGCCTGGGCATTTTATAGTCTAGTATTAATTTTATTGTTTCTTATAGGGTTACTTTGAAAGTCTGAGAAATGAAACACGAAACGTAAAGTTGCCGATTACTCTCATTTGTCCTGGTCCTGTACATTCCAGCGTTCTTGGAGAAGCATTCACATCAAACCCGGGCGAGGTTTGGAATTTATAATTCATTCAGATTAACAATGAATGCATACATGATTTCAGTTCACGACGTTTCTTAATTAAACTCGTTATTTTAATAGAAATTTGGAGAAAGTCACAAACCAACTGATAGGAGGATGACGGCTGAACGATGTGGTCATCTGAGCTTAGTCGCAATGGCCAATGAATTGGAAGAATCCTGGGTAGCTTTGAGTCCGTTGATTCATGTAGTTTATTTCATGACTCATTACCCGTTCGTCTCATCCAGGTCAGCGTATGCAAAAACTTTGCAAACAAGAACAACCGACATCCTTTTCTAAAATAATAGCAAAATGTCTAAACTTTCCAACTATATTCCTTATTAAACTTGTCTTTTATAGGCTTCTGCGTGTTCTTGGAGGAAAAAATCTTTTCATGAAGATTAGAGATAATCGAAATACCGTGAAATGAAGTTTCGCTCTCTTAATTTGTCAATTGTCAATTGTCAATACGAGAACAAATTTAATATGGTTTCTTATTCTCATTAATTTTTGACATTAACCTTCAATGATTTTAAGTCTGCCAACTTTCAACAAGAACGATTGGAACGAATGCGTTCATGAGTTTATCATTTACATAAATAAAACAGCGAATTGAACGCAATTGTAAATAACGGCAAATCATTTTTTATTCATGTTAAACAATGCAATCTGCAACAAAAGAATAAAAATTTGTCAGTCTTAAAACTTTAAAGTTTATCATAGCCTTCATCATTGGGCATGGTCCAAGTATAACAAAAAAAAGTAAAAGAAGTTCAGTAGTGTAAAAGAATTCTTGATTTGACAGTTTGAGTGCAAATCAGTAACACAACAAAGAAGATCAAAAGGTTGATGAAGAGGTCAGAAAGTCAGAAACCTCGAAAAATTTCACCAAAAGGTCTAGGGATAGGTCCAATCACTTGGATTTCTGGTGGTGGAAGAAATAGCTGAAATGGACTTTCCGTCGTTGGTGGTGGAGGCGGAACTGTCGAAGTGGTTGTTCTAATTGACGTTGTTGGTCTCCGTGTCACTCTTTGGACTTTCACAGGCCTTGCACTACAAATGACAATAAATAATGAATGGAAATGTTTTATACATACGCATCTGTTCAATTCCTCATTACAATTTGTACATCGAATTAATGTGTACCGATAGCCTCGTTCATCAGCTTCATACTCGATACGATTCCATACGCCTTCAGGAGTGAGAAAGCCGTACGATCCCACAACACGACCTGATCGCTCTCTCCGTTCTTCCCGATAAGACTGATGGTTGTTACCTCCTGTAGAGAAAACAAAGATATTGCAAAAGATTATAATAACGTCTTGTTCGGATTGAAATAGACAAGATTGGCATTTTGGGCATGAGCTATTCAAAGCAGACATTGACATTGCGAACAGACTTACAGAGGCGGTGTACCGGTAAAACTAGTTGCTCTTTGCACTTTTGTCTACTCACAAACGGTGTTGTCAAAAAGTGCTTTATAGAGATTTGATTGACGAGAAAATTCACCTGAGAGTTTAAAAACCTTTAAAAGCAGACACGAAGTGATAGTCAACAACACGCAGTTGCCAGTTGCAGTGCCACTGTCCTTCTAACTTCTAACTGGTAGCTTCTCTGATCACAGATTTTTGAGAATTTTATAAATTTTAAGCTCGTCATTTTTGGTACGATAAAATGTTGACCAGCGAAAACAAGTACGTTTTAGCTTTAGTCATCTTGACAATTGTATCCGCTTGGGCGTGCAAGGAAACATTTCCAATTAAATATCAACCCGAATTGGACCGAGTGAACGTTGACACGTACATCAATAACAAGCGTCTCTTTGACCTTCAGGTCAAGTGTATCATTCATGACGGACCTTGTGACGTGGTGGGGAAATGGACAAAGGTAATGAAACAAAATCATGTCAATAGAAAATTCCTTCAGGTTGCAAAAGCTTGGGCTACAGGTTGGAATTTTTACATTTATGATTTTGTAGCCTCGCGTTGCTCAAGGGTTATTGGGGCTATGTGTGAAATGCACTCCGAAGCAAACCAGAGAGATGAACAAGCTATTGGATTATCTCCAAACGAATCGTACGGAAATTTATGAAATGGCACTACGCAAGTTCCTTGTAGAGTGTGGAATTCCGATACCTACAAATGTGACACAAATCGTTGCTGTGGATGAATCTTAAAAATATGGTTCCGTTCTTCCGTCTTTTGAGTCGGAACTTATCGTTTTTTGTGTATGTAATTGATACTGTTGAGTTTATAGTAGTAGCAAAGTAATAATTTGCTATCATTTAAGTTTCACATTGTTATTGTTGATTTTAATTGTTGCATCACGCGATATAACACATACCCTAAGAAATTGTACGACCTTCCCAAGACCATACATTTCAGAATGTTCATTAACTATAATCGTATAAATAATAAAGACATAGTTGGTCGAACTTAAAAATGAACCAACTTGGTTCAAGTTCCACAATGCTTTGGTTCAATGAGGAAACGAAGAGTTGTTTCATTAATGTATAATCCATGAGAGTATGCAAGAGAAGGTGAAATAATGCAATTTTTCCTCAGAAGTCAGTACGTCAACACTGGTTCAGTGTCACCAAGTCAGTTCATGTACCATTCTCGAACCGTGGGACTTGTTCATTCATTCATTCATGCATATATCACAATACACATTACCTAGTATAGAATTCATTAAAGATCAAATTGTAGTAACATCGTTTAATGTGTTATACAGTTCTTAACGCGTGGCTGTCTGGCGCTGACTGGAGTTGTTTTCTCAAACTTACAATGTTTGTTGTTTTGGTTCGTAAGTAACGTAGTAAATTAGTAAATCATGAGAAAAGCCCTTGACTAGTTTGAGAAACGGAAGGAAGTGGATGTCCCATATTAATTCTTGTTGTCATCTTCCTTTGTGTCTTCCGGAATTTGTACATTTGCTTCCAGTCTCCAAGTATATAAACGCTTGGAAATCTACGAATTTCAACTCAATCTGTTTTTCACACTTCAAACGATTTCTTCTTCTTGCTTCTGTGAGTTTTTGCGTTAAGCAAAATACCCTTAACATTTTACAAAATGAAGGCAGTTTTCGCTCTCTTTGCTCTTTTGGCTGTTGTCGCAGCTCGCCCTGCTGAAGACAAGAAATATCCTTTGAGATTGCAACCTGAGCTTGATAACATTGACGTTGAAGAGTACTTGAAAAATGACAAATTGGTAGATTTGCAACTCAAGTGTGTTGTTTACGATGGACCATGCGACGCAGGTGAGTCATCTAAAATCTTTTAATTCTTTGGATGGGGAAAATGGATTAAACCTATAATTAATTGTTTACTAAAGAATTGCACCTTATTATTTGTCAGTTGGTCGTTGGATTAAACCCCGAGTTGCTGCTGGTCTTTTGGGCAACTGCTTGGAATGCACACCGAAACAAGCCAAAGACATGCAAAAGATCCTTGCTTTCTTGCAAGAAAAGCGACCTGAAGCTTATCGCACTTCAGTTGTCAAATACCTTAAGGATTCTGGAATCAAAGTTGACGAAGGATCCAGCACTGCTGCCTCTGCCTAATCTCAATACTTCATTTACACTTCTCACACAAGAATTTACTATTTAATCAACGTTCGTTATTTCGATCATCAAGCTGCGAAGATTTTGTGCGAAATGTATGTAATTTATAACTTCTACGTATATTTCTGAATGAAACAGAATAAAAGTGTTCAACATCTCATGAAATTATTGTTTACCTGTTGTTTCATATCCAAAATGATACGTGCCTTTGTGACCATCGTGATCGTTGAAATGTACATTCTGACCTTTGTTTCCAGTAGGAATTGGCACTGCAACTGAATTCACAACGTACTGAACACAATTCATAGGTTGTAATGCACAGAAGCACACGAGAAGGATTACTACAGTCAGATTTGGTGAAAATGGCAACGACAACATCGTTCTGAATTTCTCAAGTCTCACAATACCCTTGGCTTTTAAAAAACACTAGTCTCGCACTCACAGCTCCAACCGAACCAGACAAGGCACACAGCAACAGCAACCTTTTGTTACCTTCTGATATTTCTGGATCGGCATATAAACTGGAGGAATTAACAATTAATGGACGTTTGATAAAGACCAAGTCTGTAGGGCAATCGATGCCCAAAGACATGTCAATTTTGTGGTTCCCCAACCTCTCAGACTTAGGGTTTCTCTGCGCAAGTTCAAAGCTCAAATGCAATTTGAAAGACTAGCTTTTTTGATATTCCGTTTGTTGTTGTGGTGTGTCGTGATAATTACATTTTGTAGCAAGAGATTACAAAAGTCATCCCAACATTATTTGTAGTGGAAGCAAGAAGAGTAGAACAGAACGAAACCTTGGTTTGGTAGTACTTTTGAAGATGAAGCAAGGCAGAAGGCTTTAAGACAGACACAATCTGAATGTCTTATCTCGTTAAGAGGCAAGACAGGAGTTCCCTGTGATGTGAGGTAATCAACTGTTTGGCTATTTCCCATCTTCTGGACAAAGACGCTCATTTTACGAGGATGCTAACAATCGACGCTTATTTTTTTCATTTGGCTCGCTTGATGCGAGTCAAGTCATGCTGAGTGAATTTGTCCAGAGATCTTTAGCTTTGATAGCAACTCCTCTTCATCTGATTAATAGGAGAGTCTTTATTGTTGTTCAGAGTCATGCTTTTTGGGCTTGTACTGAATTCTAGTGTCCTGGATCAGGTGAATAGATAACACAACAAAAGTAATAACAACAACAATAGTAACATTTTAAGTGTCAGCAATCATCCAAAGAGAAGAGGATAAAGCCAAAAGAAATACTGCTTTAGTATGACTAAAAAAATATAATATAGGCAATTTTGTAGCAAAATAAGAATCAAATTCGAATCCTGGACTGGAATAGGAATGCTTGGGATGTGACATCATGTTTATCCCTAGACGAGCGAGTTGTTAGTAAATGCTTAAGTATGGACCACTTCGTGCTGTGGTATGATGTCATTGTTGTCGTGAACGACTGGAGCGAGGGGATAATGTCAATGTGAATGGTTCCAGCATTACAATCCAATGTCCTGGACAAATGAAACACTTGCTTGAACAAATTGATCCTAATTGGCTTTAGGTGATTTATGATTGTTGAAGGTGTGGGCGCAACTGCCTTTAATGACGGGGTTTCTGCACGTCTTTCCCATTAGAATGAAGTCATTGTGCCCCGGCTACACTCTACTTCATCCATCACAATGGACACGCGAGGACAGTTGGATTAGGCCTCTCTGAGCTCATGGGTATTTTTGGATAATTTAATTGCTTGCGAAGTTGGTAATCAAAAGTAAGTCTGCTTCGAATTTTATTGAGTTACCAGGTTACCACTTACTGTGCTTACTACCTAATACACTGATCACTGATACATGCAAATTGCAAACTGCAAAAAACGAAGATAGAAGTTTACAAGATCATCTATTTGATCTAATGCAATAACTTTTATTTTATTTTCGTTAAGATTTTGGTGGCGCAGTGGTTTTTCCAATTCAAATTGTGATCGAATCAGATTAATTAAGAGCTAACCTTAACTAACAATACAGTTTTGGCAAGATAGCTATATTTGTTCATGTGTGTGCTTTTGTATGTGAGAAAATGAAAGGTCACGAGACGATCCGAGTCGAATCCATTTGAGACAATCCGATTTCAGTTTATTTCGTGTTTGTAAATTGAGAACTTTGAGACTTTCTTTGGTGAGAAAAAAAGCTCAAAAGTGCAGCATTGTTGACAGGAGAGATGAAGTGGACAAGAAGCGATGTATGAAATTAATATTTGTTTTCTGGGAAGATGTACTTGTCCAAGGTAGACATGCCGATGGGCTTGGTGTAAGTCAAGGGAACGGTGGTGTACTTGTCCTGAACGACAAAGAAAAGATTATGAAATTAAGATCAAATTGTGTTGAATACAAAATGACTAATTTTAAGAATCGCTATGATTTTCATTAATAATCAATAATCACCTTGATGAGTTCCTTGAGCATTTCCATCTTTGGCTCGTAGGTCTCTGGGAAGTATTCCTTGTCAAAGATATCCTTGTTCAAGAATTCCTTGTTCAAGAATTCCTTGTTCAAAAATTCCTTCTTCAAGAATTCCTTCTTCAACAAATTCTTGATGATGAGTTCCTTTGGGATGGTGAATTCCTTGTTGAACATGTGGTGTTTTGGGTAAATTTCCTTGTTCCACCAGGTGTTCTCGAAGGGAGTCTTTTCAAAGGTATTCTCACCCATGAGTTCCTTCTTGAGCAAAAGTTCCTTTTCGAACATTGGGTTGATGATCCATTCATCTCCAACCTTGATCAATGGGGAATGACGACGGTTGCGGATGGTGTATTCCTCATCAGACCATGGGAAGACTTTCTCTTCGGTTTCTGGGGCCCACTTGTTCTCCATTCCGAACTTGTTCAAGAGCATCTTCTTGAGGAGGACTTCCTTCAACATTTCCTTCTCGAATGGCTTCTCCATCTTCTCAGAGAAGATTTCTGGGATGGTTTCCATTTCTGG
>JABASF010001050.1:0-27288 GCA_019776145.1 Harlomillsia oculata
GCCTACTTTTTCAGTAAGCAAAGTAAGCATGGAGATTATCCCTTGTCTCCTGCGTGACGCACTAGCCTTGTCAAATTATATTAGAACTATTGCCCGTCTCATATTGAACAAACACAAAAACATAATGTCGACTTCTTTGTTTGTCTCATTAATGTGTAAATACCACGCTATACGCTAGTATAATTCTTGATTCTTGTCATAATATGTAAGTGGTAATATAAACGGCAATGCATGGTTGCCCTTTTCCAAATGATCCCAATTTCCCCAGATAAAATTGGATTGTACCGTTGTACGTAACTATCTCTCTCGGTGCATTGGGCTGAAGGTCGCAACCGACCAATTTTGCCCTACCCGGGTCCGGGTCCGAACTGTGAACCAGCAAAAACAGCCGCAATATTATTGAGCGAAATACTTGCATGTGAGCAGCGCATGGTTAGGTCGTAGCGCCAACTTTCCTTGCTGCAAAATTAACGTGTATTTTTCAGTTTTTTTTCTATTTCTTTGGAATAGAAATAAATAATATTTTTCTTGTAACACTATCCACGTGTGCTTTACATTGCGAGTGGCATTTAACGGTAGCAACGTAATTTTGACGCTATGCATACTAGGTTTAGCGTCTTTTTGGCAATAAAACCGTGCGTTTTTGCTTCATTGCCCTTTAGTATATAGTTTACCTTTAGAATTTAACGTAATATACAAAAATCAAATTGTGATATCAAATTAAAAATATACACCGAAATGCCTTGTGAGGTACAAATTAATTTATCGCCTTATCCACGGCTGTGTTATTGATTTCCAAACATTAATTGCACTAACTTCAAAAGAATGATACAAACACGCGTCTCATAATTAGTCTTAGCGTGACTGCTTGGCAAATACACCGCCGCAATAGCTGTACGTTTGACGGCATTCTTAATGAGTGTCCCTGACGTTGACAACAATCTAATGATATTTCATTTTTGAAATTTTGCATTTGTGGAACTTGAAAGTTCAGCAGCAGTCGAACGATGAATCGTTTGTAAATCTAAAATTGTTCTAAAAATCTGTCCACGTCTGTCTCTGCATGTAAGATGTAACTACCACAAAAATCGTATCCGTAGCTAAAGGACAGTTTCGTTCATGACCATTGCTGGTGTGAACGTTTGTTTGTGTGCTGTTTGTGG
Organism: Harlomillsia oculata; assembly: GCA_019776145.1. Taxonomy (NCBI): domain Eukaryota; kingdom Metazoa; phylum Arthropoda; class Collembola; order Entomobryomorpha; family Oncopoduridae; genus Harlomillsia; species Harlomillsia oculata. Next base: position 1,164 of record JABASF010001050.1, read on the forward strand.
TTGAGTGAAAGTGACAAGACATCTTCTGAATACTTCATTGTGTGATACTATTCTACCAAGACGATGGGATAGTACTCATATAGTAAGGTTGTATAAATCTATCACCGTCAAACAACCATGAAAATTCGTACAGCTACGTAAACCGTTATCCTTATGTCGGTCATTGGATGAAGGCTTCCGTAGAATTTGAAGGACACGACATTCGAGAAAAGGCGAAAGCTGTTGTCTTTGTACAAAAGCAACTGTTGGAATGCAATGTTTTCATGCTTTGTTTGTCGTTCAAGTTTCTGTCGGTTATTCTGAATTAAAAGAACAAAGTACACTCTTGTACACTACATTGTCAGGAGTCATGAGAGTCGTAGTGGTGTACGGAGGTTGAACAAGGTCTACGATTCAAAAGGGCATTGACAAGCAAACGGGAGCATTCAATCGAGTTAATGATTTCACTCGTTACGTTTTATACTTTTGAAGTACAGAATGTTTAATTAACTTTTATGAAACAAATTGTAACATTTCTTTGAAGTTAAAAGCGAGGTTGACTTTAGTGACACATTGATAAAGAACCCACAACCGCAAAATCCCGTTTTGAAACCACTTGAAAGAGTGAACATGGAAATAGTGAAAATGTGATGTTATGCAATCTCAGTGACCAAAAAGTGCTGTGTTCTTTGTGATTCTGTGCAACGACAATATTAATCGTGTGATGTGCAGTGCATTGTGTGACCAATCAACGGAAGTAGGAAACTATTTTCGAGGTAACAGTTGGTTCTATATGTACATGTTAACGTTAAAAGTTATTTATTTTAAACCTATTAAAATCAGATTACGGCAGTGTAGACAAAGATTCTGCGTGAGAAAATTCAGATGAATCCAGAGTCAAAATCAAAAGCACAATATAACATAATAATGTCACAAGAGCAAATTCTTGAGTCCAAAAGTCCAAAACTGTACTTGTACGCACAGCAGGGGTATTACTGAAATCCCACTATAGTTAATTAGAGAAACTGTCTTTGACCTTTGCCGTTGAAGTTGGTGTTACTAATATATGTGGCTTCGTGCTAATGAATTCTTTCGCCGAAACGTTTGCTCTCAGCTTTCCTTTGATATATCCGAATTGCATAAAGAGGGTTAAAGCAGCAGAAAGCACAAGCAAAGCTATTTGCGTAAGTATGTTTAGTTTACGGTTTCAAAGTAACAACTTGGGTTTCAAAGTTGAAATTACACCAGGGAAGCAGCATTATTTCAGTACTAACTACTTTGCTTGCTGCGTGCTTGCAAAATGTTGTTTCATGGGTACTCAAACTTACGAGTTCGGATTCATCTCACACCATGACTGCCAGGTTGTAATAAGTAAACTTTGATCATTCGTTAGACGCACTTTACTTTTCATTTCGTTCCGCCTGCATGCTCTTGGAGTGGTTGACTCGTCCTGGTAGTATTTGACATGAACTTCAACTATATCATTTTGATACATCTTGAATCTTGACATTTTGCCTTTTGCACCTTGTATTCAAATGCAAGACCACTTGTTCAAGTTGAACTTATCAATGTAAATATATCTTTAAAGTCGCTTAAGGTTCGTAACTAGACTTATCGTTTCTCCTCAGGTACATGTCATGTAATGGCTATGCCAGTTGAAACTTTAAAATACTTTTAAAGGTCAAATGTCATGCAGTATATTGCTGGAGATATACATTACAAAACTAATCCCAAATGCAACCAGTGCAATGCAAGTTGGCATTTGGACGCTTATATTTCTCCCGGTTGGGCTCTGAGCTTTTGACTTTTGAGTATGTGGGTTTAAATTGCTCCTTTTTACACGACGTCGTGTCGCGACGGTGTCCTTTGCTGTCCTGCTGGGACGTCTCGTTTGACGCGCCTTGTTTTTTCCTTGCTTTTTTGTGTGGTAAAGGTAAATATTATCATACATTTACTAAAAATGAATGTGTACGAAGTATTTCTACGTTCAAAAAGTGTAAAAATAGCTTCTTTCTATTAGTACGTTGGTTGTAGCTTGCTGTAGGAAAAGTAAAGTAATGTTATACTGTACGACTGAGAATCTCTGGAGCCAAACTATTATATGTATTTTCTATTTTATTTAGTATGTAATACAATAATACAATAAGGTGAAGACAAGCTGTACAATGGATGTTGAGACCTGTCATAAAAATCGGAGTGAACTTTGGGATGTCAACTTTTACCAACAGCGACTTTTTGCCAATGTCAGTGTGGTAGTCTACTCGTTCACACGAATTTTCATAAACTTTTCATGGGTTTTGGACTATACCATCCATTCATCAGATTCTGTCAATATTTCATGTATGACCGAATGCTTTAAAAGGTCGGCTCGGATCGATTCCTCAGTTGTCAGCGCAGCGCACCTTCGTATCGTATAGTATAACTGAATTGGACGATTTTCTTTACCGGTGCGTTGCGAACTTATACCAGGATACAAATTGTGTTATTATTTATTATGTAGTTTAATAGGAAAATGCACGTACTTCAGTGGCTCTTGTTAAGTGTTTTGGTGTTTGCATATCGACTGACATGCAGAGTGGAGAACTAATTTGCATACGATGACATCACATCCGCTAATGTAAGTCGGTCCTTAAACACTCACTTGCTTTTAACCTGTGATTTGCATGGATATTTTGCAATTTCCGCTGAGAAGACAAAAGGACTTGATTGACTTTGCTGTTCTCATTCTACGCTTGGCTTGGTTAACGGATAATGTTTACCCAAGCGGTTTGTAGGAAACAAATGCAGTTTGAAAGACTGTCGTTTTGTCTCTACGGCACGGCATGACGGAGGCGGCTGTCAATATCCTATTACCTCTTTTTTTCGTACTGCTACTGCTTCCAGAGCTGGTAAAAAAATCATTTTTCTAATACCACAAATTGTCTCGTTATTATAAACAAAGCTCTGCGAGAAGAACAGAAATCACATGAAATATAATCCCGACTTTTCCGACATATGTCAAAGACGCGACATTTTAATTGATGTGAATTGTGAACTAATTTATTATAGTACATTATGTACTAGCATATAGGTACCCGTCAGTGGACCGCGTGAATAAGCGTTCAGATTGAATGACTGACTACCGTGACCAGAGTAAATAACTGTCACGTTGAATCAGTATTCATAAGGTACCCATGTTTTAGGTTAATTAATAAATGGTTAATAAGCAGCAACACAAATGTACTTTTGCAATTGTACTGTAAACAACACGTTGTAAAATATTAGAATATACGACGGATTTTGGAATGATGGCATTCCCATTCAGATCTACGTAATTGAGTTATTCATATCAAAAAATCCTACTATGTATGAATGATATTTGTTCTATGAATAAATGCGTAAGGTCTCTATAGTACAGTAATTACTAATGATTTCCATGTCATGATGTATCGTAAGGGTTGCTGAAAACAGCTTTTGCCTTTGTTTGATATTCTGCTCAAGGCTATTACGTATGCAAGATCTACAGTATTAATTAAAATAAAGAGTTATTTAGGTTACAATACTCTATCCTACAAATTGTTTATTGATCTTTCTGTGAAACAGAAGTGAGAGTTTGTTCAAACAAATCTTCCTGGGAAAGTAATATTGTTTTTGAGCACTTAACAGTTAGCACAAGCAGAATGAACATTGTTTCGAGATTTTATGCCGCTGTTGGTGAGAGGAAAGTAAGCGTTAGACCTGGAGTCTTGGAGTTGAAATTCGATAGAAGCAGCAGAATCTGATTCGGAGAAGGACTTTATATCACGTAGCAAATCCCCATAGACGGCATTTATTACAGTGAGAATTGCAGCAGGTCTCACCTTTTGCCAAAGTGTAGCAAAAAATAGACATTCTCTCCCGCTCTTTGCATAATGACATTCCTTTCCTTGACCCAGTTGAGTGCAACTGATGTTTTAGGAAACTAAAGCTTATTTGAATGTGAGCTTCTGTCTTTCTTTCTCCTTCCAGTCACGCTCATCGCTTTCAAAACCATTTATAATCGAAAGTAATCTAAGTTGAGATGAAGATGACATAGCTTCCCGAAAATGATGATGAAAAGTACTTTATCATACGGAAATGTGAAAGATGTCACTTTCAGGCTCAAAAAAGTCTTTTTTTGACCTCGTCATAATGAAGGACGTTGAGTAGACTAGTTAATTTTAATGATTTCAAACTCGTTATTGCATATTATAGAGTCCTCCTCTACACTTCTTACTGTGTTATAATAATATAATAATGTATCATCAAAATGTAATAATTTGTACTATTAATATTAGTATAAAAATAAGCTAAATCAGGGATCACATTAGAGTGTATATTAGTGACAATCCATGGCCCTGATCGTGATACAGTTTTTCCATTATAGGATTATAATTATAAACCCTTTAAGTTTGTATAGTTTATTGTAATGATTACATAATAATAACACATGAATGTGCGTACAAAATGACAAAAATGAATTACTAACAAAGTGGAATTTTGCAGGCGCGTTTAAAGTAATTCGCACACACGAATAACATGTTTATTTTTGCGCACGTTCTGACAACGTGCTGTCCACATTCCGCAGCGCTGTCAACATTGCATTATATTAAACTATGGCAGATGCAGACGTCCATACATTTTTCCGCAATGCATATTATCAACTTTTACTGGAGTATAGTATGGCGTATGTGTGTAATCTGCAACATAACATAACCAAACTATAGCCTTAAATTATTTTCTTTGTTGCTGTATGACCATGCTGTCGTACATATTCATATTGTTACCATCATCTGCATTGCTTGAACTCATGACTTTGTGACGATGACGACTACGCATTGGTCCTTTGAGAAGAAGGAACACGTAGGATGTAATCTTGATATTTTTGTTGGCCCTCATTATGTGCAAAGCAGGTACTTGAAAGGAACATTTCATGACTGAGGGAGGGTGTGTGTGATTCTTGAAAGTTGAACTTGCCGTGGTTTTGTGATGATTTGACTGTACAAGCAGGAAGCAAAAGTGTGGGTTACTAACGCTATTCACTTGGTAATGTGTGCCTTTTGTACCTTTTCGGCCGCCACTTGGCCTTTCAGTTGATTTCTTGAGGGAGTCTTTTTCAACAGTGGACAATGACGCAAAATGTGTCTGCTATATGTATGGATTACGCCATTCTATAGACGCTGTGAATGAAATGGGCTATTGCGAGTGAGGAAGCGACTGCGAGCGGGGTGACATTCGCTAACTTTTTATGAACGTTGCCAAATGAAGTGGGTCATTGCAATTTTGATGGTAAAGTGGCTTCCCTAAATATTTCTCTTTTTACGCCTCACACATGAAATGCAGCTCACATTCAAATATTCGATTGACTCGCTACGCTTAACTTGACAGACAAAACGGTTTATCTTCCATTTCCATAAGGAACGTTGTACTTTCCTTTGTTTAGGTATGAACATTTTGGGTTGAAATAACAATAGGGATATTTATCAAATTGTTTTTGTAGGTTGTTTTTGCTTGAATTCGTAAATAAACTCTATTAGTTCACTATTCCTAAATTATCACTTATCACCATACCATGAACTTTAATCTCCAAAATTCTGTTGTCTCATCATTGCAAAATGTGTTTATTTGCCCATTATTTGCAAAGTGTTTTTATTATTGTGGGACGTTTTTAAATGGCCTTAAAATTATATGACACACTCTTACATTATTTTGCTATTATAATTTTAAGTGTTATTTGTTCAGCCACACGACGGCAAGTTTAGAATAGTTTAATGGTACTTGGATATATTTGCACAGTGCTTGAAGATTTTACTATTTTGTTTACGTATGTTTTGATTGTTCTCATTTTTTGCACTCTTACTCGTTCTTCCTGGGTAAGCTGAAAATGGTAAAGGACATGAATGAGATGATGATTTGACCTTGTTGCATATTTATGTAGGTTTGGCGTTTGTCGCTGAACGTGTGAGTCACTTATGACTTATGAGCATGCTATAATAAAAATGGCCATCAGCAAGTGATTGAATGGCTTTATTCCATCATGCAAAATCCGAAAGCAGTCATTATCTCAAAACGAATGTACTTTTGTAAGTCAATAGTCAATAGTACACACGTTCGATTTTTATAACTTTCTTACATTCGCTTTGTCGGATTTGCATAACTATTAATACTAAACCAAACCTTTTCATCAAATGAAAGAATGGAGAGAAATACAATTACAATACAATTTAGTTTTATGTTTCACGCTCGCCGCGTTTTACATGTGGACACAAATTGATTTGATTGTATGGTCACAGCTGTTATCAAATAGTGGTCAGTAAATATGCAATCTAGTAGCGAGATGCATGCAGTTGAACTCTCGGCCTCGGTCTTTCCAGGGGATCATCAGAGATGCCCGATTACACGAGGTTTCAGCTTTGACGTCGTTTTTATACGCAAGTAATTCATTGTTATTCACTGGAATAAATTGGTGCATTAGGTTTTACTCGTTTTTTATTGATTTTAACTGATACATTTGACAATTTCGGATGCCAGGATGTCTCTGAGGTCAATTACAATTTCATAAGAGTATTGTTCCCGACATTGTGGCGCCAGTGACGTTAATCAAAGGTGATCGTTTAGTGATTGACTTGTTGTTTTTAATGTCGCAAACTCGCACTTTCCGTGCTGTAAACGTTCTGCACATCGTATGTTGCTGTTGTGTATGGTAATTTGTCATCGGGACCCTGGACAAGAGCAATATATTAATGTAACATCCCAAGTTCGTTCTTGACGTTAATGCATTTTTTAGTCATTGATATTAAAATATTCTTTCTTTCGGAGACTTGCTGGAAAAATCTTCTACCCACGCATAGGTCTTGTGCTCTTACTTCAAAGTCAATCCAACCCGAATGCGTTCAGAAGCTAAGATTGAAAACCTTTGGGTCAGATTTTTTCTGGACCGAGTAGAACACGTTCAGGTTTGCAGACGTAATTCAGATGACGTCTATCCTAAAATTCTATAATGGGGTTCGAAGTCCAGGTCCAGAGTTCTGAAGCTGAGATAACTAGTTGTCTTTGAAAAGAGAATTTTTATTATTTTCAGAGTGGTGCGGTGTGAGTAATGTTACTTGTTTTTGTGATGTGAGGATGCAAAAGTGGAATATGCATAATATGACGTACACAGGATGCAAAGAAGTCAACCCATGGTATCTTCTTATCTGAAGTGGTAGCTAGCAACTCCGTTGACGACACTATACAGAAGAGCTCTCAAGGTTTCTCGCGTTATTTTTACTTGATGAATGACTGCCTTCAGGTGAGCAGTAAGCGTACAGTAAACTTACATGAATTTGCTAGTTTGGAACTTGGAAGGTACTAAAAATGCACAGGAGAGCCGGTCGTAGTTCTCCATAGTTTCACCCAGAATGGCACGTTCACTTCCATACATGCACGCGATTTCAATAGCGAAAGTGAACTTTAAACATTTTTGAGCCTACTTTACTCCAATAATTGTCTATTTAAATTTAAATTGGAATAATGGTGAGGTGACTCAGGTGACTTATAAAACAATTTGTTCTATTGACTGAGAGCGAACGTGAACAAGAAGAATCATTGTCGGAAATGAGGTCGTCGACTAAGTCATCTAGAAGGAATGAACGAAAGGTTTGTCCTTGTACAAGATAAGGAATACTGTAGGGCTTTAGTAGTAATAATGTATTAAAATAAATCTATTTCAGGAAGGTAGTGAAAAGTCTACAACTTGTCTGAGAATCGTCAAGTTACAATCACCTTTTGACAACAAAACACCTTCCATGTTTATCCTCAAAACTGATACAAACTGAGGTTGAGAGAGTCATTGTATGTACATTGGGTTATTGTATGAAAAACATTGAGTTGCTATTGCTGCCAACTTAATTAGTATATGCTGTGAGAAACTTGTGCGTCCTTTGTGTGAATTCGTCCGCGGATATTCCCACGATCTGAATCCGCTATGAAAAGGATGCAGTCGCTTCTTCTCGTATTTCAAGATTCATATGACTTAACATGAACATCCAAATGTAAATATTGATTCTGGAAAGGTTTTCAGACATGCTAATGTCATTTTCTTTGCACTATTCTATTGATTCATGCAATTTTACATTCGAGTGTTATTGTAGCGGTAGGTAAGCACCAAAAACAGACTCGCAAATCCGTAATATATAGTGGCATAATTGAATAAATTGAATTACAAACACTGAAGTACGATAGTTTGCGAAGAGCATATAAAGATCATTTATTACAATGATTCTACATTTAAATTCGCATTGCTTGGATTTTGATATGACTGTCCTTTACGTGTTTTATGGTGTAAGAAAACGACAGTGCTGCAATGCAACTTACACCCTCAAAATAATGCAAGTGGACTTGTGTTTACCACTCAGGGTAACTAATGGATGTAACAGAATGGTCCTGCAGGAGAGATAAGGAATTTGGCTCATTTTTCGCAAGTGCAGTGCATTGCCTTTTTGTAGAAGAGATGCAGCAACCACCAAAATTGGTCTCTATGCAATCTTGTGTGTTGGTACGGCGTGTAGTCGTATCGCATAATAACATTTCGTCCCCTTGTTCAACTTCCCCCAGAGAAGCGTCGCTACGCAATTCTGGTGTTATTGCCTCTGAGGCCTATTGTGGCGTTGTTTTGTGTGATGTCTGATGTGCTTGGAATGTTCCCTTTCATGTGATGATGGTGATGATGATGATGACTAAGGCAGAAGGTTGTTAGGTGCACACAGGTGAGCATAATGCAGAATTCAGTCATGTTTTAGCTAGGTTCGCAGCATCAACTGAGTTCATGTTCGTAAACTCATTTGCATGCTTGTGCAAAGTATAAACGTTTTCGGACGTCAGTGATCCAAGTTAAAGATCTAATAGATTCAAATTCAAATTATATTGTGGACGTGCGTTTCTTTTTGCTCTCCCAGCTCAATAATCCATCCTGTGTGATCTTCTTTGACTTTGTCATCTATCAAGTAAGCAAGTTACACGTTTTAATCAAAGTTCACAGTCCTTCTGTAGTTTCATGTGGTAAACAAGGCTTTGTCATTCGTTAGCTTCCCCTTTGTCCTCGTACATTTTGACTTCGCAATGAGCAATATAGTAATAGTGTACCGAAAATAGCCAAGTGGCATTCCGGTGAGCATTCATGTGTAAATAATTCTATAATACCTTGTCTTTGTCGGTAATTCCAAGGTAGAATCCAACGCAACGGTAGATCCACACTAATTTGTTTAGGACACATTCATTCATGTCCACTGTCTTGAGAAATGTTTCAGCATGTAATGAGAACTATTTAGTGTTTTTTATATGAAAAAGCTGTACATGGTAACGGTGGTAACGGTCAACGGTCAATCTTGTCCCAATGTCTCACATGAATCTTCTGAGTGGTGCATTTCATTTTAATATACTTTAAAGTGTGACTCGACTAGTTAAATCCCAGGTTATTCAAAAGTTCGTATATCCTTGCTCATCCACACTTTCATTTCATGGGATTTTATATGTAATACTTTTCTCTCTGAACTTCAACCCTTTAAATGACTCCGACAAGGTTTCACCTATTGTGGCATTCTAGATTTTACCTTCAATGCCTATATTATTGAAATGCTTTGACGTAATGCAATGAAAGGTGTAGATTAAATGTGGATATACAACTGGTCCTAAGGTGAGTTTTCCGAGACCGGTTGCTTCGTCCTAAGCTGCCTTGTTTGCTATAGTAATATAATTACGTTCTTGTGTCCTTCCTGCTTGTTACGCGTGTTGTTTTGTTCATGTCGCTTTTTGATCAAAGACCTCAAGTTTACGTCATTCGAGTCATCCCTACTTCTCGTTTTTGCTCAACCATTCCAATGTTTTGATCATAGCAAAACTCACCCTTGGTGCAAATCTTCTAAGCCAAAAAAAGAAAGGGGAATTTGTGAACATTAAACATTCAAACTATTTCTACGCAGTGTCTGCTCATTATTTTTTGTAGTCTTTGCCTGTATCGAATTCATTTAATTGTAGATTAACCAGTTATTTCTTTTTACGTAATTACGAACTGAAATTCTTAATATACGCTTCATTTGTATTATATTATACAAACGAAATTGGCTGTTTTGACGCTGTAATCTTTAATACTTTCGAATACCCTTTTTTAAATAAAGCACGTCTTGAAGCTGAAAGTGAATAACCCGCTGTGAGTTTTAAAGCAGTAACTTTGGCTCAAGGAAGAATCACAATTGTGAATGGCAATTCCAATCTTCATGTACAAGTTCTGCTGAACAATTCCTAAGGCTACTGATATATAGTATATTATCCTTCGTTTACATAGAGCACGTGTAACGACGTGTGACAGTTCAGCTGGACAAACTGATGAGATGGACAGATGGACTGTAAGCAAGCACAAGCCATATACTAACTACATAACGTTTCAGGTTGTGAGTGTAAGTAATATCCTAATATCATGAGCGAGAGTGCTTGGTGCCAACTGAAAGATGAAATGAGTGGTGTTTTGGCAATGTAAACATTCGCATTGAACTCCATAGAATAAAAGTGGGATGGAGATGCAAATGAACGAAAAGAATGGTCGGCGTCACACCTGTAATACCTGTGTAAGGACTTCAGCACAAGCCTATATACGAGCATTCTCGTATTTTATAATATGTAAGTTGAGAGTAAATGACAGTATCCAACAATTATAGTTTGATAGCTTCTCGAAATGATGTATCACTGTCACTTTCGGATACGAAAAAGAAGATACTTGATATACAGGACACATGGACAGAAATGGTCTTTGGTCAATGTGTGTAGAGAATTGTGGTGGATCCTGTGTGAATGTATGCTATAAAGCTATAAGGCGTGTAAAAAGGATTTTGCGTTCAAGGCTGCCAACAAATGACCAAACAAAAGCAAAAGCAAACGTTCCTTGCGTGCTGTTTTGCTGGTTTATTACGGCACACACACAGAGAACGCCTCATCTTTTTGCACATTGTGCGTTTAGCCTTAGCTGCAGATTTTGTTAGATTTTATTTTGCAGGCTGAGTTTTTGTTTGCGACTGACTGACTGACTTGAGCTGTGCTTTTAGCTGACTCAATATATTTGAGGAGACAGGAATTATGTGGTTTTTCTTGTAGTGGCTCTACCGAAAAAATAGTAAATTGTTTATGGCCCCCTTGTTTTAGTCGCAATTGTTTCTTTTACACGTGTTACTTGATTCCACTTTACAAACACTTTTCAATATCTACCATTTTCGCCAACTAAGCATTCTTCATCGTTATCGTTCATGCAAAATCATTCATGGGTCATTGTCATTGTTCATTAATCAGCAAAATGTTGACTACGTGCTCGGCAAACTGTCTCCAGTGTATGTTCATTTACCATTCCCAGACTCATTTTATGGTTTTCAATTGTATAATTGCCATGCCATAATCCCATAATTGTCACGCTTATCATGACATCGCTGACATCATCATTATGAATATCAGTCGAATAAACAGTCAATATCGGTATGTTATAAACACCCAGTTTATAATTGCTACTCTTAATCTTTCGTTAGTATATTAATAATGAAGCGTGACGAACAATGGCACAATCAATGGGTCTGAACTCGTGACCCCTTGGTAAACTCCGACACCATTTATGTCACCATGTCGCGTCAAATGGCGCCAATTATTTTTTTCCCAGAACGTCTGGCGACAGTTTTTGTCGGCGAAGTACGATGTCACAAAGAATTGTCTGAAAAATGTTGTCTGTGAAAGATAATCGTTGCCGACTACTATGAATTTTTTAACGACCGTTCGAAGAATGCAAATGTATGGGTGTATAAACAAATTTTAGAGTCAAGAAAGCCGCTAAGACGCACACAAGCAAAAGTCAATATTCGAATATTTTTTGAATTAATTTATCGAATTCTAATGATGACGGCATCTAATAAACACAGTTAGGACGAGGCTAATTACCGCAATGCATTACGAAAGTGCTTCAACTGCCAGATGCAGATGTGACCGGTTTGTTTGTGCACACGTTGCACTGTCCTATATTAACTTATCTAATGTGAAAGGATGAGTATAGTTATAGTTTCTTGTGTGTGACTATGCTAGTTTTCCCTATAAACAGGATGGAATGAATAAAGGGGTATATTATGTGCCATTCGTTTTTGCGTGCCAATTCTTGCGTAGGGAATATTGTAGCGTCACAACAGTGCAATGTATCAGAAGCTACTACTGTCACTATTGCCCTTATTTGGGCTTGATCACTTGAGTAGCATTCAGATCAAGGCTAAAGGAAAGATCCCTAGATTCGCGTAAAAATGCCTGTGCTAGAAATTATGAGAGAATGTGGTTTACATTTACTGTGCATTTTTACGTCTAAGCATGTAACCACAAATGTCAATTCCTTAAGTCATTTACGTTAAAATTCTACTTGACACTTTGTGCGTTTTTATGTAATTATTTAAAGGGCGTTGAAAACATTGTCATTTTGCACAAGGTGTGCCGTAAATCGTAAAACGTTAAATTTCCATATTAGAGTCGAACGGATGAGAAGTTTTCTGTACTCAGTTTACCACAATAACGTTAATTTACGTTACTTGACGTTGACTTGACGCACTCAAAGATACTCCCAGTAAGAAATTACATGAACTGCATTTTCTGTATCTTTGCGGTTCTTTGGGAGGTTTGGTGAAAGACCGCATACAACATTCTTTCGTTACGGCTCTCGACTCATAAAAAGACTACCAGTTGATGATAATGTGGAATTGACATTTGTAATTTTAGGAGCGAAAATGCCATTTTGAATCTGAAAATTATCGTACAAAAATATAGAGTACGTAATGATATAGTCATAGTATACATAGAATTTGAAAAAGGAAGGTGGTTGAGTGCTGGTGTCAATGCAAAGCTTAAAAAATGCATTGAAACTAAAAGGTTGCTGGTGTGCATTATTTATTACACTGGGAAGCTTTTTGAGAATGTATTGTTTGAGGAGAATTGTAAACTTGTGTACGACACATGGAGATTCAGGATTGAATTTTGCAAGCACGCAATCCTACAACACCAACCACATCAGCATCACAGCACAGGCAGAAGTTGGTCCGTCGATCACGAAGGAGTATCCCATGATCAGCCAGTGAAACGAACCTGTGACTGTGAGTCGAGTCTGAGCTAAGCTGTTCTCTAAAGTTTTTGCGATGTGATTTCCTGTATGCTGTTATGCTATGATCTTAATGCAATGCTGTTTACGGCTTGTGTAACATTGCAGAGTAACAATTTCACATTTTGAGCTCAAATTGGAATTCGAAGCAAACCAGCTCTTTAGCAGCGTAAAGTGTATGCAAACCTTTTTATATTCGTCTCATTCACACCTGTAGAGACTTTGCTTCGTGTCTTGAGATATTTATTTCTTATCATTTGCGTGCGCTTATTTGGAGATGGCTCATTGTTTCCTACTGCACATTATATAAATTAACCAATTATAATCCTCAATTTGAACAGGGACAGGAGAAATGCAAACCTCCACAGTGTCCTTTGGGTCTATAAGCGCTTGGGTCGGGAGGTGGAATATTTTAAATGTTGTTACGTGGGCCTCGCAAAAACGTCAAGTTCATTGAAATTGATAAAAAATTGACAAGGGTATGAATGGTATTGTTGAAGAACATTAGCAGGACGAATGTCCACTATAATATAATGATGAGTAATAAATGCTCCCAACTAGCAAGGTTTTTCAATGGATTAGGGATTGCTCAGGTGGATCTGACGGACGAAAGTGCTGGTCGTTTCTTGCATAAGCATAATTTTAAATGCATAGCTACTACATATAAAACGGCCGATGTGCGATGGGAAGATTGGGAACTTCCATCATAATTCATCCACGTTAATTATAATTTAATGTGAGACATTATAATATTTAATATGCTTTCGCATTTAATTCGTATAGTAATATGACTATTATGATTTTATCGCCTGAGTCTTGTTGATTTTTATTCAAGCTACATATAATTGCATAAAGCATCAAAGTATAATTCAACTTTCCAAACTGAGGGGTTTTAAAGATAAAGAAATGACGAAGGTCACAAAGAAAAACGGGTCCATATCCATGTGGATGTAATGTGGGTTGAGAGTTGAGAGTTCCTTTTTGTTGTTTTGATAAGAAAATATTTATTTGTGTTCTTAAACTATGCACTTGACTAACAAAGTAAACATAGCAAACACATATAAATATAATAGATTAAGAGTTTTAAGAGTGTTGGTGAGACGTATTAGAAGACTATAACGTCAACTGAAACGTTGAAAGTTGGAACGTTGTGCTACTGGGAGCGCAGGAAGTGGTTGCGCCGTTACACGGATAGCTTTCTGGATAATTTATGGATTCGCTACTACTATAGTACGTACTTTAGTGGTACTGAACAAGTTTTTGACTTGGTCGTTTTTCCTAATCCTCTTAAAAGACAGAGTTCCACTTCATTCTTCATGGAGGAATGAGGAATACAAGTTTAAGTCATTTTGCTGCTCCTTTCAATCAACTGCTTTTGTCTTGTAGAAACTTAATAATTTGATAAGCTGATAAGTCAAAAGGTTCAAGGCAAAGTTTTCCTCTCCATTATTTTATATTGTCAGTGGATGACTTTATGACCGTAATGTATGCGTATGGTCCAGAATGTTCCAGAAGATCAACAGGAATTTATCCGGGTCCTTTTGTTCCTGTGTGTAATGCTGATAGTTAAAACGAAATTGGAATCTTGTGTTAAGCTCCAATTTTGCACAAGTCTTTTCAGTTTTCGTGTTCTTTTGAATTTTGGCCTAATTTGAGTCATGACGACGAGAGAATGAAAACGAAACCTTATTAGTATTTTAAGAGTCAGAAGAGCTCGTTGTGCTCCCTCGTTGGTATGGAGTATGGACGCTTATAATCGTAATGAGCTCTAAGTTTGAGAAATGTAAGGAAAGGATAATGATTTAGTCGACGCTATGAAACGAGAACGGCGCTGTGATATCTCATTTGCCTTTTGTCAGTTGAGTGTGTCTCATATTTGGCAGAGTAATCGGATGTAGAGGATCCGGATCGGATCCGGATGATGCCCTGAGACGGACACTATCCTCCTGACTCTGATGAATGCCGGAAGATTAGGTATCTTCATTCGAAAATGCTTTCTACAGTACACCCACACTATTCGAACTAATGTGAAAATATAATGGAAACTCCTGATGCCTTCTGAAGCAACCGCTGTGCTTGATCTTTTCAGACTCAGTAGAGCAGCCTTGGAAAAACTCAATTATTAGTTCCAGGAGTAAATTCCGTCAAATTAAGATAATGCACTTTAAGGGTATGCCTAATGGCCTTCGTAGTCCGTAGACATCAAAAAGCTTATTTGGTGACGCGAAGTATTAAATGTGACGCAAAACAGGAAGAAAATTCAATTAAAATTGTAATTCAGTCCTGTTGTTATTGGTACGCTACATAAACTTACGCTAGCGTCAGCATCAGCGCAGAGTCCCAAAAACATCCATTCTCGTGTTCACCTGAAAAGAGCAAAACCGAACTCATAATTTGATACGGGAGACGGGTTCTAGAAACCATATTTGTGCATCTCTTTCCGACTTTGTTTTGGTAGGCAGAATGTAGGCATCAAGTTATCACGCTTCCGTCTACAGTCCTCATCTCTCGTTTCGGTCCTTTTGTTTTTGCATTTTGCTACGAGACGCAATAGCGCAATAACAACATGTCCTTATGTCGTTTCACCCCGTCTGAACTGGGTGTCAAATAATCTCAGTCAGTCAGGTTGTCGCTTGTCGGTATCTTTGCGTCTACATCTGTAGTACCTAATATTGCATGGTTGACATAAATGATAATAGTAATCGGCAAATATCAATGGCTCCAAATGATTTTTCCAACTGACTATTGCATTCATGTTTATATTTTTTACATAGTCTTTTGGTACGTAATCACAATATAAATTAAAGAAGATTATATTTCGTGTATGATTTGTTGATGATTTAAATCCATGTTTAGTAAATATTTTGGCGTTTGGCCTGTTTTACAATTTGGTGTTATGTTACTTGAACTAATTGCATTTGTTAAAAAGACTCAATGTAGCATTGTGTATTTTTTCACTTTTACATTTTGATTTTGAAGGAAATAAACGTCAGAATAAGTTGGTTGTGGCATAAGGGTCTTTGAAGCAAGGATGCTAAACTGAATCCATTCAAGACGGGAATTTGGTTGACGAACACGAATCTCATTTTGGAAACAAATTGCATGTCGTAGAAGAAATATGATTTGAGATTTTGATATTTGCTGTTCAAAGCCTTCTTCATGAGATGCTCTAGCATGTGGCACCATTGAGGTTGAGATTCAGACCTACATTGTGTCCTTAGTGCGGATTGAAGACTTATTCCTTATTCTTTCGTTTCAGTCTATCCACTCAATTGGTCCATTCAATTCCTTCTGCTTGTCTTACTATGTAAAATAAGCCTAGCTAAACCAATTTTCTCAGCTTTGACTACATATAAGGGCTTTTTCATGAACTTCATCTTTTGGTAGAGGAATATGTATCTACGTCAAACCCTTGTAACATGGCATTGTCATGCGAATATATGCGAATTTGCTATTGCTACCAAGTCGCAAGTCACTCCAACAGGAATTGTCTATTATTCATAAATTTTCTTCAAAGTAGAGTCGACGGGGATAGAATGTAAATTGATGGTTGAGTCTTTTGCGGCGGCGGCGGCGACGACGACAACGACGGCGACGACTTACCTCATGTTCATATTCTCTAGACATGTTCAGGAAGATCTGATCGTTTATTTATATCCGAAACCTTATAGGTTCACATGACAAAAGTTTTGAATCTATACAATTTCCTTTTGTCTTTTACTTTCACTATACTTTTGAGACTGAATGAAATACTAGAATAATACTATAAAACTATAGAGCACTCAATACGTAAATTCCTCCTGTAACGTTTCTCTATTAAAACATTCATGAAAATAATAGTTCAAGATTGACTCAGTCACTTACAGTCATCTTGTAAAAAATTTGCATTGCTGTCGTATTGATTCAAGCGATCCATATTTTTATTGCTTTTTCAGTTACGTCTGTTTTCCATGTACGCACGTTCTGATTTCATTGCATTTTTGCATTCGTATCTTGATGGGATCTCAGCGTGACGAACTACGTCAACGGTTACTATTAAAATATTATGGTTGATGAAATGACGCACTTTAAAACTATCGTAAACTGACTGCCAATGACTCAAGTCATGGACATCCAGTCATGATTTATTTTAACTTTCGTAGATAATTTGAACCGTAACGTTTCGTGGCTTCGCATCTTCGCTCACCGTAACGAAAATAATTAATGTTCTACAAGTCCAACATGTCGTAATTGTTTATTGTGAGAATTGGTCTACGACTAATAACCACTGAAAAAGGAGAAAGTGAAATAATCAAACCAAATCAAAAAGCAACGTATGGATAAACACGATATAACTGTAATGGAGCAGTGTGCGTATTTATATTTATGAACTGGGACTTATTATTATAGTAAGTTCTCAAAATCTACTTGCCATCACATCTCCTAAGATTTTACGCTAAGTCAATCACCGTTTTATGTCATACACAGGATTTTGCTTAGATTTGATCTAACGCTGCTGCATTATTTTGTTCGCCCTGTGCACATGTGCACTTCAGAACTTATGTAAACTGTCTGGTAAAACGAACGGTTCAACAAACAATATTACATTGTTTTGCAATAATCAGATGAAAATGATTCTAACTTATATATAACGTTATAAAATCATGCTTTCGTACATAAGGAAATTGACGTTGGTTAACTCAACATAGCAAAATTCTCTAACGCTTCAAACCATTATAAATTATTTTGTACCATTTTATACAAAGTCCAAAAGTCTAGGGGCTAAGAGAGACTGTACTCCCTCACATGGAATGCGTTGCATTGTATTATTGTCTTTATTATAGAGCGAGCAGGCCGTGTTAATGTTCACATGTTGAGTAAAAGTGTTGCAAAACAACCGGTTCCTTTCTTGGAATCTTAGATCATAATATGCCGTGTTAACAACGTTATCAGTTCTTCTGTCGCACTATCATGCTCTGAGTTCATGCAAAGTGCCGAATGAACCGCCAACGCTGTTCCTATTCTTTGATGATTAAACATATACCGGCATGAAATACGATCTAATTCGTTGGAACGCAACTCTCCGTTTCTACTATTTCAGAGTAATTGAATTTGAATCCAAACTTCTTTGGTTTCAACTTCATAACGGTTTGTCAACTAATTAAACAGCATTCGTTTAGAATCGCTTTCGTTTTGTTGTACTAATGACTTTTTTGAATGTTCACTTTATAGACGATGATAAAGTGTATTTAGTCGAATGGATTCATTATTTTTTCGAATGATGTAGAAAAACTAAGAACTTCATTTGAGTATATCGGAACACAGGAAACCCATATTGCAATGATTACGAATGACTTCAGTTTTGTTTGCCAGTTGCCACTATATGACTTGTAACATTCTCTTGAGGTTTTAAGTTTAACTTTGTTTCACGTAGAATGCAGAGAGTTAATAAAGCGTTTAGGCTTCAAAGTTGGTGAAATGGAAAAGAGTTTTGGGTTTCGACTCCAAGGAGAGTTGGTTTGTTAAAGTTTAGTGTTTAGGTTAATATTTTACTGAGTTGTACGTTGCGTTGGCCTGTTTTTGAGCACGTGCAAACTTGTGAATACGACGCAGCAGTCAAAGTCTGCCTCTCTGTCCTTTTCATCTCGCAAATCTCACTTCAATTTTGAAGTAAAAGTACGCAAATGTACATTAATATACGTAATACATCAAAGCTCTCATGAAATGTCTACTTTTCTTGCCGTCCCTGTATGCTTTGAAGTTAATCGGGTTTAAAAATGGATTTGAAAAGAAGGAGAAAGAAAATTGACTATTAATAGTCAATTGATGAGAGTGTTCTAACATTGCTATACATTTAGAAACGTTATATTAGTAATATGTACATTTAATATACACTGCGAAGTGTCAATGTAAAAGGATTCTGAAGAAAATTACTTTTCTTGAGGGACTAATAGGGACGTGTTTCTGGCAGCGGAGCTACGTGATTTTAAGAAAAGTGAGTTTTAAACCTGAATCTCTTGCGCACTTTTCCTGTAGCTTTTCATTTGAGATCTCAGAACAGCAAACGGTGTGAATGAACGAGACACTGCCACTTTTTTAGGTAGGCGGTAAAGAGTGAATTTATTGCATTTTGCACGTTTTGACGATATGATGCGGTGTCGTATGACTCCGGCTTGCATTTTTTTGTTAGAGGTTTCAAGTTCCTAGAATTTAGAATGCTTCATGGCAATAAGGAAACTATAGAAAGCCACATCGTCCACCATCTGAAAAAGTTATAGTTTTGGATTGCCTAGTCTTGAAGAGTATTTTTGTATTGATTCAATCAGATATAACCGCTATCACTTTTTATCCTGTTCTCTTTTGCCAAAAACTTACTGCTTTTGAGAATAGGAATAGCGTATAAAAGGACGACGGGAGACGGGAGATGCATAACTTCTTCCGGATGTTGCTCTCCGATCGTCACTCAGTTCGTCAAGGGACACAAGACACAGTTGCCAGAAACACAAACTCGACTGTTATTGTTACAATCCTGATGTTCATAACGCTGTTCTAAAATTATATATTCTGTCATTCTACAATAAGCCTATAATAATAAAATAAAAACATCTCTATCTCTACATTGTATACAGCACTGTTCGAAAAAAAGGGTTTCTCAAACAAAATGTTTGTAGGTGCATCTCGTCTCTTTGTCATCTTCTTTAATGGTACGATTGTGTGCATATATATATGTTGTAAGTTAGATTATATACTGTACTTTAAAGGAATCCGTAGCCTGTGTAACCTTATCCCGTGTACAAATGCTGCAAGATATGCTTTCACGGTATGTTACGATCGTACGATACGACGACATGCGATATTTGTTCGTTTTGTTGAAATTCAAAGTCAATGGAGAAGAGTATTTTGAACTGGTATACTAGCATTATGAGTATGAGGACTTTTCGATTTTTTTCTTTTTCCAGTTTGTTTTCTCTGTCGTTGAGCATAGGTTGTAGGAATTGAAAAATCCTTTCGCAAAGGAGAATATACCAGGCGCTTTAGCATCGTTTCAGTCGGAAAGCATTTTCTTTCAAGTGGTTTGGTTTTGCATACTTGACGCTGGAGCAAACTCCAACACTCTTTTGTGAAAAGTTTTGACTCCGTATTATATAATAGTAGTGACTGAGTAATCGAGGAGGTTGCTCAAGTCCTCCGTGTCCTTTAGAACTCCTGTGTCGGCTTTTGGCACGTAGGTTTCAATTCAATTATTGCAGGACATAAAGTCTAAAGTCGACTTCTATCAACCCAAACGTTTGTGTAACATAGGCTGGCTTTCTTAAAGTCCATGTGCTGGAGCGGTTGTGAAGTGCTTCCCAAGTTTTCCTTTTATTCTGTCAAAAGGACTACAAATTCACAAATAAATAAGGGGACTGAACTGCTTTGGTCTATTATATTGGCAGTGCTGGCAAGTTAGCAAGTGACTTCAACTTCAAGCATAGTACATACAATGGGCTTTTGGGCCCATTTCCCTACTAACTGTATATAATTCTGCTTTCTCGTAGCTCTTAATACTTTGTGTGATAGTAGCACATTGGCCACTGCCTCTGGAGAAGAAGAACCTCTTTACCTTCTTCGTCCACATTCCTTTGAGACATTTGAGCCAATAAATGCTTTTCTTCGACCGACTGCTCCTCTCATTTGGCCATTTTCTATCATCGTATCCTCTTTAATTTTCTCTCCACTTATATTAAAACGTAGAAGAAAAGAAGGAGAAGAAAGACGCGTTTATCTCTTTTTCTTTGTGTCTGTTGTCCTATTTGTTGTAGATCCGATCCAATCCAAGTCACAGTGGCAAAGTCCTTTTCTGAGTCATCTTTACCATTTAATTACTTTCACTGTACATTCTCATCTCTTCTCAATTTCGTCGGGGCTTCGGATTAATCATCCACAATAGAATTTTATGGCATGGTGTGTTTGGGGACAATGGGAATTTGCGTCTTAATTCCTTTGAAATTTTATGACTCATACTTCAAATTGAGTTTATTATGATTATTCCTTTTATTCTGATCCTCCGTTCGCCATTTCGTAAATTGCCAACTATTCACAAATTCATGGAGTGGTAACAAAATGAAGGCATCTAATTGTTCATTTAATAGTGTAATGTGGGCGTAGACAAAATGCGGGTCACCTCATCACTCTCACTCTTCATTTCATGCAGTTTATTGCCAAGTCGTTAAGTTGTTTGCAATAAAATGTGTAAAAGAGGACTTACTTGTGACGTTGTGCTATTTGGGATTGGGATGTTGTGTCGATTTGCGACGGATCCTCGGCTTTGACTCTTACAATTCTTATAGGTCATTATTGCTAATTGTATTATTGATGTTTGCCTTATGTGCGTCTTCGTACAGGTAGGCTAATCGAATTCAATTCTTCTCTAATGCTGTCAAGTTGATGGGTGCATGGCCTACATTTGATTACTCAATTTTCTTGTTTGCCTCGTCTAACTGGCTAAAGGTGAAGGGATTCCGTTTGTACTGAGAATCGCTAACAGAATGCACTCTATTGTGCATTTTCACATATTTTCTGAAGTGTACGTGCTTGATACTAATAAGACATAACAATGTTTTTGTGATCATTGCTTCTTCTATCTCGTTTCGTTGTTTTTGCTGAGGAATCAACGGAGCTCACCACTACTCAGTCTTTTAGAGTGTCAAAATTCTCTCACCAGACATAAGACAGTATCATATCGTCACATCCGGAGTAAAGAATGTTGTTATTAGAGTGGAATTGAAGAAATCATAAGAAAAAGCACAAGTAGTACCTGCTACTGCTACTATTGCGCTTCTTTATTCTCCCACGACACGGATACTTTAATACTCTTGATATTACGTACCTGCACTTTAGATAATGTCAATGTTGTAGGTATATACGTTAAGGAAATGAAGTCTTCGTTTCGAAGTTTCAGTTTCTTCGAAAAGCGTTTTATAATGCACGTGAATCAGTGAGCGTGTTTTGCATGAGCAGAGATTCAAAATGCCGAGGATTTTAAAATATCTTATTAGGTTCTGCAGTACTTTTTGACTTTGTTAACGTACTTTTATATACTTCCTTTCACATTTTATAAGAGTGAAATTGGCGGTTGAAAATTGACAGGAACAAAACAGTTTGAGACAATTTGCATTTTTTCATCCCCTGCTACGTGACTCCAGTAATGGCATTGTATATACTTTTATTGTGTGAACCACAAGGAGTTCATTGAAGACGTGTTATTGCCCTTTACGACTGAACAAATGGACTTTTGGATGCTAACTCCAAATTGAAGCTTCCCATTGAATTAAATTTCAATATTATTCGTGTTTGAGGGTACAATGAAACTCCAACTCAGAATGATTCGTAGGTCAATACATTTTGTATACAGTTGTATTGATGCCTCCCTTGCCCTCGATTGCTCATTTGAGAATGTCTCTCACGAGACTATCTAAAATGATTTTTCATGGACTGAGTTTGTCTTCGTTCAAAAGCAGACATGATTACAATTTAGATAGCTGAAAATACTAACATAATTTTTCAACCGAAAGAGACATCAAGAGAGTCAATGTGTGAATTTGTATGTTGCTGTGTAAGACAGTGCATTTGCTTTGATAGTTGTCACTTGTCAGTGAGCCAAGAGCCCCTTGAACTCGAACTCTGAAGGAAAACTTGAAAATCAACTCTGACACTTACGACATGCTGACAAATTCCATTTGAATGCGGAATTGCATTGCGTATAGTAATTCGTTGTTCTGCTACACCTCATGCTATGATATTGTGACAAATAATTCCGTAGATTGTTGTATACGCAAGTGATCAAGTTACAATAACATATAGGCAACGTCCAAATATGCATGCATGCGGTGCGTTGTGTGAAACTCGCGTTGTTTCTGGTATGTTGTCATGTACGAACTATTGCCTTACGTACATTTTTGCCAAGAATGGAGAAATACAATAAGGTAGGTCATTTCATATTAGTATTTCCAAGGATAAAAGCGATATGGCTTATCCTAATAGTCCTTACTATGTACAATATACATTGTAGACATGATGGCAGTTGACATTGCTGTCTCAGGTTGAACAACACATGCTGTACGTTATAAATGCTGTCATGCTGTCTACAAAAATATTATCTTCACGTTAATGTTAATAAGCATTATGGGGATGTAAACTTTGTAAATCGAATGACGTGAACATATGAAGCAACTTGTCAAATCTTGGAGTCAAAATAATACTATGTACATACAAATGGCACATCTCACATGTCTAGAGAGTCAAGTCTCGACAATTTTACTTCCCGTTTAAATGCAAGCATGTCTCGTTTGGTTGTCATTGCCCTTGGTCGTCAGCCCAGCAGCACCTGATTTCACATTTCATTAGTTTTTTAAAAAAAAGTTACGCTACCGTTAATTGTGCGGAGAAATCAATCACAAAAAGAGATTAATTTTGTGACTTGGTTCCAAAACACTGAAGACGTATCCTTAGATTTTTGAAAAGACTTGGTCTACCATGTCTATATGCATAATTCATAAAGTGAGATGTCTTGAGGATTAATGAACACATTCGTTAATTGGAATATGGTAATGGGACTGTGTTTATTTATGGATTCAGATTAATGTCTGGAGGGAGCATTACTTTGAGAAAGTTTCTTGAATGGTGGTTCCCAAAGATTTGAGGAGAACTGAATGAAAATTTGCTTATGTCATTTTGCGTATTTTATTGCAGGAAAGTCGACAGTGCTGATGATGATGAAGCCATCGTCATCGACTCATCAGTAAATGGAAGGTGATACGTGCTTTGTGAGGTGACTCAATCAAAATGCAAATGCTGATGAACTGAAAGCGAATTAAAGAATGGGAACATCTTTTAGAAAATTGTTCACGTCTACTGGTTGTCTGACTTCGCTCCTGTTATCTCGCTCGTCAACGGAAAAGTAAGCGAAATAGTACGAACAATTTTGGCACCCCGACCAAAATCGTTGGATAATCCAGTGTAAACTCGTTGTTGACAGTTCGCGTGTGCAGTGCCGTCTTTTCATCCTTCTTCTTGTATTAGTAAAGATTATATGAGGTTTGACCGTGTCATCGATAATAGCGCATCCCATTACTTTGGATTTATTACATCCTTGTCTTTCATTTTCAAAGAAACAGTACTGACTATATTAGTTCTTACTATTGGGAAATAGTATTAATTTATAAATATCTAAAACATTAGGTTCACGAAGGCCAAGAATTAGTCGAAACACAGATTTTGTTATCTCTGGAGAAGTGTTCTGATAGCCCCAGAAGCGCTTAGAGTCACTCCAGTCAGGCAATCAAGCGAATCTTGAATCTCTGTAAGTGAACATTTAGTGAACAACAAGCGTTTCATAGATTTTCATAGGACAATCAAGATACATAACATTACCAACACACACGTCAAAGAAAGACGTATGTCTGTTTGTGTCGTATGTGCATCGTCAGTCGTGACACAGTCGTATTAGAGCAGTGACTAACAGTGCAGTGGGCTGCATTAAACTTGGTCGTGGCATTCACAGGACAGAAGAAGGAGTCGTAGTGAGATGAGAACATAGTTTCGTATCACGCAACGCAAAGGCACAAAGAGAAAAAGAGGATTTTCCACAGTAACATTGTGACGACGGCAGGAGCAACGAGCAAACGAGTAAAAGCAGAGCTTCTGCATCTCTTGCATTCAGTGAGGTGCTGAGACTTGAACGTTGCAGGTCTCCATCTCCACACACGTTCACTTAAGAGTTTTGCCTTCACTTTTCTTGGGCTACGTCCAATTTAATCTTTCAACTTTGCAAGACGAAGACGAGTTCTCCGACCACACTGGAGAAGCAAACATCTATCTTTGGAAGGTTCTGTGACCACAAGAAAATAGACTATTTATCTTTACCACGAAGTTCCAGTCCACTCGTTGTAAGTTTCTATTCCATTTTCCTACAAATTTGTCTTTTTCTAATTTTCATGCTTGCTTCTTTGGGTACAGTTCTACTATTACCCCAATCTTTGCATTTCTACTCTTGCTTATCTTATGCATACATTACTTCACTAGTGCCAAAGCGAGGGACTTGAGAAAATTTGCACAGTCAAGTTACCCCAGTTTTCTCCAGTTGGATATTTTTTGCAAATACAGTTACAATTGTAGTAATTAGTAATATAATATATTGACTGTGCATTTAATCGTAAATGCGTATAGACAGTTCATACATCAGCTAGTCTTTTGAATGAATTTGAAACATTTTTCTGGTATTATTCAGTCTTTCATGATTCATGAGACAGATGTAATCGAATGAAGGCATTGACGTGTTTATGCTTGGCTAGTCTTCAATTCACACTTTACTATTGTAATCCGAAACGAAGAGTAATTTGAACATTTACACACCAAAGAGCGAATATAGTTTACTCTTGTACTGGAGGTGGTTGGTGGTAGTATAGTATCATAGTAAGTAGTAAAGTTGTGGTGGGTAACCGGAAACGCGTCCTTTTTCTGGCGGTGTGATTGTCTCACAGAATACTCTGTCGGTTTGTTGAGGTGAATAACTGTGGTGAATTTACAAATTACACAATTACTACTCCACCGTGGGTGCAACTGACACGAGCATCACGCCAAGTAGTGGAAACGACATGTAGGAAGAAGCACAATGCCGTTGCGTTATGTAAGTTTTGAAACGCGTGGTAGGCAAAATGTGATATTAAAGTAGTGTTTCACAGCGGCAGACTTCACACACTTCTCATTTCAAAGGTAATGCAAGTATATGCTTTTTAAACGAATAGACTTTTGGACGCATCCCTGTCATACACACTGGGTGACGTTTGACAACTTCACTCAACTTTGTGCACGGCAAAGCATCAATGACAGGTTCACCACGATTCAGTTATTGCTTTATGAAATGTTTGCACGACACAAATACTTGGAAGATGAGATTCCCATTTACTACCTGAGGCTCAATGTAATAACTGTTGGACAGCATCTTCTTCCGTTTCATCTGCTGTTTTCATACTCTCTCGTCTTTTTGCA
>JABASF010001051.1:0-27276 GCA_019776145.1 Harlomillsia oculata
TATCATGGCAAAATGATATGTTGCCGAGCGCTTGCCGGGGCATCCCGTCAGACATGGGCCAAGCTCTTGCCTTATGTTTTTTGTCCATTGGGTTATTGCCAGGATAGCAGGACCAAGCTAGCCAAAGCCTAGCCAGCAAGGAAGGTGAGTTTTTACTACTAAACTAAAAAGTACGGAATAAGCACGGACGGACGACGGACGGATATATAATACTGCTGATGTTGAAGCAGAATGAGATGCCGATGCAGCATGAATGCAATACTACTACTCGCATTGTTGAAGATATGACGACGAACGACGACGACGACGGTGAGAAGGCATTGTTCTCGGTAGAGTCGGACTGTAGTTAAATGGCATTGGCAGTGGAAGTTGAGGAAGGGGTCGGAGGCAATCAGTACCAGGTACGGAGGCAGCTTTAGTGTTCATCGCCTCTTTCTCGTCATGAATGTGTCCCACACCTGCACCTTGTTACGTTGGATTTGCCGTAGCTTGTTGCTTGCTGCTCACTTCTCGTCCTGGTCCTCCCAGCAGCCTCATCTTCTTCCTTCACCTGTTGGATACGACACAAGGCAGGCTTTTGTATGAGGCTGAATAGCTAAAACCTAAACCACATGAGGAATAGTATACCATAGTTAAAGCTTGGGATAAGGCAGTCAAGAGCAAGAGCAATAGAACTAAGAAAGAAGAGAGCTAAGGAGTAAGAAGTTGTATTCCCAAGACACTGGTATATGCAGTGTGATGTGTGAGTTAAGTAAGTAAAGTACTACAGCTAAAGCTAAGCTGTCATAAGGATTTCGGACTGCACAGTGCACATTGCTAGTTGGTGGATTGCATTGTTGAGCTCGTCGTCCGTTCGTTCAGTACGTTCGCAACTTGAAACTGTTGAAGAGGTAAAGGTAAAAGCAACCCCTTTAGAAAATGTTTGAGAGAAGACCACTTGTTGCTTCTTGGTGTTGATCTCTCTTGTGTGCTTTTTGGCATGGGGTAAAGTCTGTCCTCCCAGCAACCTCAATTCCCACAACACCGAACAGCAGCAACAAGCAGTGACGAGGGGGATTGTCGTCGTCCGTCTCTCTCGTCGTCGTCGTACAATAAGCAACACAACTGTGAGTTTTCATATGCTCGTTTTTTGACATCTCTCTCAACAATACACATTTTCCCAAGTCCCACTTTCCACATTTGATTTTCTCCACCGCATTTTCGGATGGTCGGCACTTGTCATGCACAGGACTTGAGACTCACATTTCGTTTGACAGTGCCATAGTGCCTGGTTCAGTGACTCGACAGACTTCATCGGCTGGAGGGTTGAGTGTTCGCGATCAGGTGTTGCCGGAGAATCTCCCGGACATTGCCCTACTTTGCCATCTCAACAGTTACCACAAAAACCAATTTGTGATCATCGATAATACAAAACTGACTGAGTGGAGTCACGGAGTGGTCATGTGAGGCTCTGGCCTCCGAAGGCCAGCCAGCCCGATTCTTCGGTCACCCACTATTGAAGTGACCCGGTGTTTCCTTCATCAACACTTCGGATCAAACGTCGTCTTTGTCCCTTCGTGTCACGATTATGATGCGGCATGTCCCAACACGATTTGAGAAGGATCTCCTTCTCCCCCTTGCCTTCTTTGTCATTTCTACTCTCGTCCTCACCAGTAAAAATATCGTCGCAGAATCAACAGGTAAATCATCCCTTTATTATCCATTAATTAATACACATTTCATTTTCTCATCCTTCTTCTTATTTTATCAAAAACCAATATACTTTTTAAAACTCTTTACCTTTTCATTTCCATCTGTACCAAACAACTCGTACGAGTACTAATTATTATATATCCAGTGGTGTGCATATAACATTCGGTCTTCAAAATTCAGTCATTCATTTCCATTGCACCATCCAATTCGTAATTAAAGTCTTGTTTCACATAAGAAAAAAATAGAAACGAAAAATTCCAGAGCAGGGCACGATAGTCAGGTAACTCAAACCATGCGTTTAGTTTCACGCATGGAATCTCGACCGACGGGATTCATTTTTCAAGGGTCTCATTCTATAATCCAACCTGGACGGTTTCATACCTACTATAACTTTCGGAGTGAGTGGCAATAACCACGACCCGTATCAAACCTCGGAAGGCATTACATGGTCAATACTCCATTGCACTAGAATAGCATTTTGTTGGTATTTCCTATTCACCTTAAATGCGTCTTTTGAATGCTCAGCTACGCAGACAAGACGACCTTCCCCGTACTCGCTTACCCATACTATTTTTTATTCACATTTCTTACTCTTACCTTGAGTTTTTACCTGGAAAAACAGTACCTATATAAGATATATAAGAAGGTCCAATAGTCCAGTTGCCGCTGAGGCTTTTACGTGATGGTTTTTTTCTACACTTCTATAAATGTATTGTATTGAATGTTGATAGGGACATTTGTCGTAAGTCGTAACCTCGCTTCGTAATAACGATGAGTGAGTGAAGTGAATGCCAAGTTTTATTTCAGAGCCTTGTAATGTTCATAATTTAAAGTCATTAGAATTATCGTGCTATCTGCTATTGCCACCGCATCACCGCCGACTAAGGATAATGTACCGGCATTGCATATCGGCAGTCGGCATGTATGCACTAATTCAGACAACCGCATTATTGGTATTTAACATGCTTTTCACATGAACTAATCTTTTCAACCTAATTTATCACCTTGAATGAATGGAAAAATGCAGTGTGCGAGCGTAATAGTAGTAAATAAAATACGATACAAGTTAAAGTTAACACGGAATCCGCATGTCATGTGAATGCTCTGTAGTATACACAAAACTAGCATTATCTTCTGGTTCAATGATCGCATGTAGGAAGAGAAAAATGTTAATCTTACTTACATGTAAAAACGTTTCCTAATGTGCCATATCGTTTGAAAAAATAGTTGATGAGTATTGTATCGTAGTATGAAAGTTTATATGGTGATTTAACTTCACAGGTAATTCACCAATGAAGATCATAGGAACGTGCAAGTGTACCCGTCCTTCATTTACGTAGGTTTCACTTGACGAGTTTGTATTCGATTGTAGTTGGATTTGAAATTCAAGCGTTCATCATATTTGCATTATTTTTGTGTCGATGCATTCAAGAGCGATGGTACTATATAGTCGGTGTCTCCGACTCTTTCTGGTTTTGGATTTAGTTTACATGAGCATGAGTTGATGTCTTTTGTTTTGATGTTTGTTTATTTTGTCTTCGAACTTGAAACTCTGAGTTCCTTCGACATTCATTCATTCTCATGAACTCAAAGAGAAACTTTTGTCTTCCCCAATTCCACGTACGACTGTAAACGTAGTGTGTCATTCATAATCTGTCACTCTCTGTCGTCTTTTTAGAATTTTGCAACTCTTTTATTTTGTTGTTCAAGAAATTGCGTTACATCTCTGTATTACATTATGTTTAAAACACCGTTCTGTCAATTTATTGGTTTCAGTTGCAGGTAAAATTGAACATTGGGGCGAAAAGCGAAGAAGCGGAAGAATGGTTTGTTTTAAAAGTTCATTTTTTGAACCATACTTTTATCATTTGTTTTTGTAGAATCCGTAAGTTGTTCTTCGGATCAGTTCAAATGCGGTGGCCCAGCCCCGAAGTGCATTCCAAAACGATGGATGTGCGACTACCACGCAGATTGTCCAGACGCAAGCGATGAAACTGGAGACTGTCGTAAGTGTCAAGTGTTCTTTCATACAGTTCGATACTAATCGCTAATTCCCTTAATAATATTCAGTACCTTTGTATTTGACAGTATGGTTTATTGTTGTTATGAAGAAGGGAACGCATGTGTTCACATTAAAGTTTGCCTAAACCAGTATATATTTAGTAGTAGGGTTTTACTACTACCAATATCGTATTTTTGGTTTTCATTCGTTTCCGTTTTTCACATTTAGTGATCGTTTGATGCCATAACATTTGCACCTGCTTTTGTAAAAACCTTTATAATGTCAAGACTTTTTAAAACATGTGAAACCCAAGGCGAAACAGTGATTCTTAAAACCTTTACTGACCTTGTGATAGTAAATACTATTAAACATGCATTCTCTAAGCTAAACTCTCATAATATTCATTGGTTTTACCAGAAGATGAATCATTTAGGTCAAATTCACATTTTGCACACGTAGCAGGAGAAAGGTACTGGAGGACAATGCGGTCGTAATGAGTTAAAGCTCAATATGCCGCAATTTTAAAAGCGTACATGATGATCTTTTTTTCTGAATGTGTAATGTGAGTGTGTTAGAGTAGCAATTAAACTACACCAGCCCATTCTTCGCCTTGACAAAGGAGAAAGGAGATTTTCTTTTCATGAATCAGATTTTAATCGCCATTCTTCAAAAAAGGGGCGCATTGTTAAAACTCTCCGATAGTTGAAAGTCTTGAGCAGTGAATGATGAATTAAATGACGAATTTGTGAAGTACATATTTACGTACGGATTTTAATGACCGCAAAATGTTTATTCATTTGTGACTTTTATAGCACCTCCTGAGTGTGACCCTGCCTCCAATTACAAATGCTCAACATATAAATGGAATACGACCTATTGTATTCCACTTCATCAGAAGTGCGACAAGACTCCCGACTGCTCCGACTCGAGTGACGAAGCCGGTTGTCGTAAGTCATGCATTATTACATTGTTTAATTGCTTTCCCTCTTCCAAATGGCACGATCCAAATTTTTCCTCTTTGAATGACGGATTTAAAGATGACTCACATGAACACTCTCACAATTAGTACAATGCTTTTATGACTTTTTCCACATTTCCAATAGAGTCCGCTTAGCTTTGTTGTTCTCCGGGGGTCGTTTAAATGGGGTATTAAAATTTTGCCATGTACTGATGTGATGTGATGTTCTTTACTATAGCTAAGCTAACTGACTGTCTTAATGCTCTACGCAATACTTCAGGTTTTAGTGTTATACATAGTATTGTCATGCTTATTCAGTTACAGTTACGGTTACAATCCTAATTTTAAACACTGCTGTGTCAGTATTCATATTCTGTACTAAACTTTATGAATATGAATGGAACGAGGTCGAATTATTATGCGCATAGCATTACAGTAGTAAAAATTGTCATTTCCTTCTCAGCTCTACAACAACCCGACAACGCTGACATACTGACATTATACGACGAAACTATACTCACGGACTTATGCTATGTTTGTCACTTTTTTCCAAATTTTCTGCTCATTTATTAATACCTTTGACGAATTTCTCATCAAGAAAGATTGCATACAGTAATTATGGAGTATTAATATTCTTTAAGTACTGTGAAATGGTACAAAATGGACGCTAAGCAAACGTTACATGACATCAAATGCCTGAGTTGGGGCATTGAGACACAATCTCTGCAGAGTTATTGTAGTTCAATTAGTTCGCATAAATTAGTGATAATGAGATGAATCGTGCATCAACGTATTCTACATTCTGGTTACAGAGTATCGTCCGTGCCATGAAAATGACTTTAAATGCTCCAACAATGGTCTCTGTATCCCGTCTGCCAAGAAATGTGACGGCTACTTTGATTGTCGTGACAAGTCGGATGAGGTTGGCTGTAGCAATCGGTTAGTTTTCACTTGTTTTTAGCATGTTTCTTGAAATGGTTATCCTTATTTGCATGAAAGTACAGGCATACCAAGTTCCTTGTCAAGTATCAAGCTTGTATTGAGAGAAATGGGATGTTTGTAGTACTGTGTGAAACGCTCACAGAAATTTCTTTTGTCTTATTACATTTTTGTAGACCAAAGTAGAATTGTTTTGTATGTAAACTTTGTTCATTCGACTTGTATTGCAGAACAATCAGCTGTGAACTGACGCAGTTTGCTTGCAACCATTCTGCCAAATGCATTGGTAAGTGAATGTAAACGTTCTTTTTTGAATTAATAGCAAAAATGCAGTGGATTTTGTTGTATGTGATGCACTTCGGAATGAGACAATGACATGAGGTTGATGATACGTATTGTATTGTAAGAGACATGATGATACTAGAAGTACAACACGTGATTCTAAACTCAATCCATTGCTTGAGGGCAGGGCCGACGTCCGTTTTGCATGACATTGGTTGTATTTACGAAATGATTATCTAAAATGATTTTCCTTACGTATTGAAGGCATACATATACGACTGATACGAAGGTTATGATATGATATAGGTGTGCATGTGTGATTTTTTTACTGTCAATTTCTGGTGTATTTTAGAGCGGTCGTTGCGGTGCAACCACAGAGAAGACTGTCCAGACGGGACGGATGAGTTGGACTGCAACTTTCCTGCGTGTAACAAAGATCAGTTTCGTTGCAAGAACCAGTTTTGTATTCCTGCCCGCTGGTCTTGTGATGGGTAACTCACTTTTATTAGCAGTTCTCTTTGGCTTCTTTCAATTCACCAGAATCGCAATCGCCACCACCAGATCCTTCCCTTACTTTTTATAACTTTAAGATGTCCGCATTTTTGACTCCCTCAAGGAACAAATAATGCAAATTCTACAATGAAATCCCTATTGAAAAAGCCAATGATGGCCTCGCATTCGCAGTCATAGTTGGCAATGGCAGTAGTGGCTTGGTTTTTACTTGTGTCCAGGCTAACAGGCGGATTCTCATCTGAATCACAAATTCCGATTCGATGAGAAGAGAGCCTGTTTGCCGTCTATATTAGATGCTCTGACTCCCGAGTCACTATAACATTATGCTGGAAATCTATTCAGAAGTCAATTCACGTTTTCCTTTTACTTTTACAGACGTCAGGATTGTCCGGACGGCAGCGATGAAGTCAACTGCACTGTCAAGTGTCATGATGGACAGTTTCTTTGTCCCAAGGTTCGTTTATAGAAGAGATTTAAAAACGAGTTACAGGCTTGCATTAATGAGTGTAATGTGTAAAGCAAACGCCGCATCGCACATTTGCACGATGTCGTGAATGCGAATGTACAGACTTGGAGAATAGGGATGAATGACTTTTTTCTTGCACCTACTTGAGCAAATATTTTAACATGTGGCTGTTTTGCACATATTACAGGGAAGTCCAGATGAAAAGCCTAAATGTATTGAAAAGTCATTGGTCTGTAACGGAAAGCAGGATTGCAATGATGGGGCTGATGAGAAAAACGCTTGTTGTATGAAACCCTTTTTCTAAATTATATAAAAATGTGATTTTAATTTACCTATTGACTGAATGCACATGATTTGTTTTGATATCATGCAGCATCCACATTGTGTCCAGCTCTGAACTGTGAGCACAAATGCGTAGAAAGCTTGGACGGAGGAGTTTGCACGTGTCCAACTGGTTACCAAGTTGGAAACGATTCCAGATCATGCGTTGGTGAGTGTGAATTCACATAAATGTATAAAATGTCTTGTTGCGATCTTGTGCTGCACATTAATAATTTAGTATGCTGATGCGAAGAAGTTTTTTCATACGTTTAATTCTTGGCTAATAAATAGACAAGGACGAATGCAAAGAATGGGGTTACTGCGATCAAATGTGCGAAAATCGGCAAGGAAGTTTTGTTTGTTCATGTGCAAAGGGATATCGGCTCAATAACTCTACACGATGCTTGGCTGATGAAACTCCGATGATTTACTTCGCTCACTACCAAAATATTTACCGCATGCAACCTGACGGCAAAGATATTGAAGTAAAGGGTTTTTCAATGTTCCTCACTCTAATGAAAACAATGTTTTATACAGAAATGGTAATGAATTCATGTTTCGAAATATATTACAGATTGTGCTTAACACAACCTCTGCTTCTGGTTTGGACTTTCACTTTACGAACAAATTATTATTTTGGTCCGACGTCGAAACCAGAAAAATATATTCTGTGAAGATGGACTCAAAAATGGGAAATCTAGGAACGGGGAAAACCATTGAAATTACAGTTCCAGGGCCTACGACTTGGTCTCCAGTGGCTATTGCCGTGGATTGGATTGGTGACAAACTCTACGTAGCCGATAGCTTGGGACAAAAAATTGATGTGTTTGAGCTTGACGGTCGTCGACATGCTATTGTTCTTGCTTCAAATTTAACAAATCCCTCCGATCTTGCCGTTGATCCAACAAAAGGGTATGCAAATGATTTTATGACCAAATGTAATTCATGTCCAGAGTAAATTGGTTTAATCGGCGACATTTTTTATGTAAAGACTTATGTTCATTGCTGATAATACGAGAATAATCCGAGCGACCATGTCAGGAATGAATGTTATCGCCTTGGTTAACGAACTTATCTACCGAGCTTCCGGAATTACATTAGATCTTGTGAACAAACGGTTATTCTGGTGCGACAGTCTTTTGGATTACATTGAAACCGTAGACTACAACGGTGGAAACAGGCACTTTGTTGTCAGAGGTACGTAAGAATTGTTATCATTGGCAGTAGTCATCGTACTCCAAACGTGGGGACCTTACTAAAATTGAAATTGTGTGTTGAGCAGGTCAGAGCAATGTACCAGCTCCGTCACGTCTGGCACAATACAACTCACAAGTGTTCTTCACTGATGGAACAAAGGAAGGAGTTTTATCTATCGATAAATTCGGAGGTCCTACTTCAATCAAAACGCTTTACAGAAACCGAACAGTAACTCGGGAGCCCAGGGCAATCAAAGCCGTTGCTGGCTTATCTCAACCAAAAATTAGTAGTCCTTGTGGTACCAACAATGGCGGGTGCAATCATATGTGCATCGTCACCACAGACCCCATGGGCGATCTTGGATACGAATGTGCTTGTGAAATTGGCTATCAAC
Source organism: Harlomillsia oculata (assembly GCA_019776145.1). NCBI lineage: Eukaryota > Metazoa > Arthropoda > Collembola > Entomobryomorpha > Oncopoduridae > Harlomillsia > Harlomillsia oculata. Next base: position 8,765 of record JABASF010001051.1, read on the forward strand.
TTGATGACAAGAAGAGAGATTGTAACCGTAAGTGAACCTTGAATGAACGATTTTTATACTTGTATCATGAAAATGAGTACAGATTTAGAGTACTAAACATGTACGACTCATTTATTATGACAGGTGTCTACGAGTTTCTCATTTACAGTCAACATAAATTCGTGAAAGGGCAAGTTTTGGATCCTGTTTCTCCTAGTTTCACGGATGCTATGGTTCCTGTGGTGTCCCGGTCTGCCAGATTTGTTGGATTAGACTTTGATGCCTACGACAGCTACATTTACTATTCAGATGGTGCATTTTCTAAAATTCTCATCAATTTTCCTTACATTGATGTAGAAGTTAATTTCAATTTTGATTTCCAATGTTTACAGTTCTTCAAGATGTCATCTATCGAATCAATCCTAACGGAACTAACCGAGAAATTGTGTTGGCAGCTCAAAACGAAGGTGTTGAAGGTCTAGCTATGGATTGGGCAAGTAAGAACTTGTACTACATAGATTCCAAAGAAGGCACGCTTTCCGTTCTCTCCACTAGAAATACAACTCTTCGAAAAGTGCTTCTGAAAAATTTGAAACGACCTCGTGCCATTGTCGTACATCCAAATCGAGGATATCTCTTCTTTTCCGAATGGGATCGTCCTGCTAACATTTCTCGTGCTAACGCCGACGGTTCCAATGTCATTGTTTTCCGTAATGTGCTTCTGGGATGGCCCAATGGTTTGTCCATTGACTACGACGCGGATCGTTTGTATTGGTGCGATGCTTTGTTGGATCATATTCAACATGCAAATTTAGATGGTTCCGATATCAAAATCATCAACTCCAGACTCATTCGGCATCCATTTAGCTTGGTGGTTCATTCTGACTGGATTTACATCACTGATTGGAGATTGGACGCCATTTTCAGAATCAACAAGTTGACTGGGGAAAATGAGAAAATCATCACCAAAGTTGATGAGACCAATCGTTTGTACGGTGTCAAAATCTATTCTCGAAAGTCACAAAAAGTTGAACCTCTTCATCCATGTTCCATTAACAACGGCGGGTGTCAGAAACTGTGTTTCCCTGTTCCTGCGAAAAACTCAAAACAAGCTATTGAAGCAAAATGTGATTGCCCACATGGGGAAAAGCTCGACAAGGATGGCAAAATGTGTATACTAGATCCAAATGCTGAACCAGTGAAAGCGTGTTCTAACTCTTGGCATTTCACTTGTGATAATCAACGATGCATTCCAAACAGTTGGGGTGAGTTTTCAAGTCTTGTATGAATTTTTCTATCGAATTTTAAAGCAGCTTGATTAATATTTCTGCTATGCTATTTTTAGTCTGTGATGGTGACGATGATTGTTTGGACAACTCTGATGAGTCAAGAAACTGTACAAGTAAGAACGTTTTTCATGATTAGCCGTAACAATAAGCCTTTAACTACATACATGCTGCAGTTTTATTCTACTGTAATTTCCCTATTCTTATTACATATAAAACACATTTCTTTCTTCTCAAACTACAGAGCCAACGTGCAGCTCTACGGAATTTCAATGCAAATCTGGTCGGTGCATTCCATCGTCATTTAAATGTGATCACGATAATGATTGTGGTGATCATTCGGATGAAATGGGATGCGGAAACGTCACTTGTGAGACGAGTCAGTTTTCTTGTGACAATGGTCGCTGTATCGTTAGTTCATGGCGTTGCGATAGTGAAAATGATTGTAAGAATTTGTGCCTTTATGCATTCTTAGGTTTTAATTTTAATGTTCAATGAATTGCCAATTATTTACACTACGCTGTTTATTTTGAAAAGGTGGCGATGGTAGTGACGAAGGAGATTTCTGCGCTGAAAAAACTTGTGCTTACTTCCAGGTACGTTAGTTGACATTTAAAAAAATTCCTACTATTTACTCTGTGCGTTCTTTCTCTAGTTAATACAAATTTATCATCATTGCATTTTTGTTTCAGTTCACTTGCCCTCGTTCTGGTCACTGTATTCCCTCCAGCTGGAAATGCGACGGTAAGTATTGACCAAAATCTGTAGAAAAGTAATATACATTACATTATATTAATTATTTTTGTAGAACTTGGGGGCAAATGACATTAACGTAATATTGGTATTGAATCACAGGTGACAATGACTGTTTCGACAATCAAGACGAAGAAGGTTGTCCGCCTGTAAATTGCCGAGAAAATCAATTTAAATGTTCTAATTTTAAGCAGTGTATTCACGAAAGCTATAAATGTGATGGTAAGTATTCATTTAAGGATATATGGGATATCTGGTTTCACGAATTTGCTAGAGAAGATTTATTTATAATATGCCTATTCATAGGAATTCCCGATTGTGATGATGGAAGTGATGAAATGGGATGTCCAGAAGTCAAGGATAATGAATGTCACGAAGAAAAGCAATTCAAGTGAGTTTTGAAAGCAGTCAAAAGTATTACGAGAGTCCAAATTAGTTATGGTGTTATTATATAACGATTGTTTTAAAAATATTTTCAGATGTGTGAAATCAGGAATCTGTATACCGAAGGATTGGTTGTGTGATGGCAATCCAGATTGCGAAGACAAATCAGACGAACCTGCGAATTGTCACACTAAGCCATGTGCAAATGGATACTACAAGTGTGGCAACAATCGCTGTATTCATACAGCTTATATCTGTGATGGTGAAGATGATTGTGGGGACAAATCCGACGAATCAGACGAAATTCACGCGTGCAAGAAAATTGCTAAATGTGATTCTCATGAATGGGCTTGTCCCAACTTGTCCAATCGGTGCATTAATGCTACTCAAATTTGTGACACTAAAACGGACTGTCCGAACGGATCGGATGAAGGTCCAGCTTGTGATAGCAGTGAGTGCACTGGTCACACATGTTCCAGTGGAAAGTGCCAACAAACTCCGTCCGGTCCACTGTGCTTGTGTCCTCCGGGAGAAGTTTTAGAGGCCAACTCAACAACAGCGTGTACTGATTTGGACGAGTGTGGCCTTTTCAAGTGCTCGCAGATATGCCGAAATCTCAAAGGCTCTTTCATTTGCACGTGTCAAGACGGATATATCTTGGAACCCGACAAGTTGCATTGCAAGGCTGTCAACCGTTCCCTTGCTTTCCTTGTCATTAGCAATCGCAGATCCATTCTCGTTAGCGACCTCGACGATCATAGCATTGAGCGAGTACCCGTAATTGTTGAAAATGTAGTTGCGACAACTAGTGACATGCATTCTGGTACTATTTTCTGGTCCGACATGAAATTAAAAAAGATTTTGAAAATGGAGAAGAATGACAGTTCAACGACAACTGTTCGTTCCGGTGGACATGTTACAAGTGCTCCAGGAGAAGTTAAAGACGTAAGGATTGTAGACATTGAAAGTTCATCCATTTTAGTTTCTTGATCGTCATTTAGCAGAAATTTACTACTTTTTGTAGATTATTTCTTCCGGGTTGGATTTGGTCGAAGGACTTGCATTCGACTGGATTGGAAGAAATATTTATTGGGTCGATTCAAGATTGCATACCCTGGAAGTATGTGAGGAAACAGGTCTTCACCGTGTGATTCTTTTGAACAAAAATATTACTCAACCCAGAGGAATCGTTGTGGATCCTAGTCCTGAGTAAGTTTTGTTTATTCTTTCCCCTCCATTATTTTACAATTTTTTTGTACTTGTGACTAATATTTAATGGCACATAAATGTAGTGCTCGTTGGTTGTTCTGGACGGATTGGGGAGAGAATCCAAGAATTGAAAGAGTGGGATTGGACGGAACGAACCGTTCGGTCATTATTTCCACCAAGATTTACTGGCCCAATGGTCTCACTTTGGACATCACCACAAAACATGTTTACTTTGCGGACTCAAAAATGGACTACATCGACTTCTGCAACTACGATGGGTCTGGGCGAAAACAAGTTTTGGCTTCCTCTCATTATCTTTTGCATGCCCATTCACTTAGTCTTTTTGAGGACACGGTATACTGGACGGATCGACAGTTGAACCGAATTCTTTCAGTGAACAAGTTTCACGGAGACAATCAAACTGTGGTTCACCATGTCGTGAGTCAGCCATTATCCATTCATGTGAACCATCCTTCCTTACAACCTCAATACAAAAACCCTTGTGAGGCTGCTGGTTGCTCTCAGCTATGTCTTTTGTCACCTACTTCGAAGGTAAGCAAACAGTTTGTTACAATTTTACAAAAAAAAAACATGTAAATTGCGTATGTGTCAATGTCACTCAGTTGTTTACTCACATTTAATTTTTGCGTACAGTCCGGTTTCACATGTATTTGTCGACCTGGATATCGTTTGGAGAATGGAAAGACCTGTGTGGAAGAAGAGATTCCTTATCTAATGATCATTAAGGGATCACAAATCATTGATCTGAGCCTTCAGGATGACAAAAGCGGTTTCTTTTCACCGATCGTGGGCATTGAGAATGGTCGGGTTTTGGATTACGATCGTGTCAACGGAGATTTCTTCTGGATTGAAGGACAGGACGATCAAGAAAATGTACGACACACACGTTTATAATGAAGAATTTGCTAATTGTTGTTTACACTATAAACTATACATCTTTATTTAATTTGGATTACAGGGCACAATTTACAAGTTGAATATGGCTACTGGAAATCGTACAAAACTTTTGGACCGAGCTGTTGACCCAGGTCTTGTGGGTACTCCATACACAATTTCATTTGATTGGCTTGGTCGAAATCTGTACATCGGAAATAAGGAAGCGTCAAACATTGAACTGATAAAAATTGACGGAAAAAACAAATTCAGAATGGTGGTAATTTCTAACGACGGAAATGACACATCTGTTTCTAAGCCACAGGCGATTGCCTTGGACCCATTAGATGGGAAACTATACTGGCTGGACGAAGGAGGTCCTGGAATTCCTCCGAAGCTTGGTGGTTGTGGGATGGACGGATCTGACCCTGGAATCATAGTACGGGATTTGGTTAAACCCTTGAGTCTGAGCATTGACTTGGACAGAAAAACACTCTACTTTTCTTCTGGAGATCCAGCAAGAATTGAATGTGTGAATACTGACGGATCGAATAGAAGAACAATAATTTCCGAAAACATTGCTAAGCCGAAATCGTTGGCAGTGCACGAATCTCGTTTGTATTTCTTGGATCCAAGTTACGAGAAGGTTGTACGAGTAGACTTGCCATCAGGTGATAATTTGAAGATTTTGAAAGAAAACGAACCAGATTTGAAGTCACTCACCGTTTGGAAGAAACGAGGAGGAAATCATATTTGCTATCCTAACAATGGGGGTTGTGACCAGATATGTATTCCGGCACAAAATCGAGGAAGAAAATGCGCTTGCACAGTTGGATACCGATTAGTTTCTGAGACTCAGTGTAATGCATTCAAATCCTTCCTTATTGTTGCTCAAAGTGACCGAATTCGTGGATGGGGTGAAGGTGGTGCCGAGGCTGTGGTACCACTGTCCAGTCCTGACAGAAGTATTTTACACGTTACCTCACATGTGAACCAAAACTGGATCTATTGGATAGAATTTGCGAAACCTGCTTTCAATGGTATTTATCGCATTCGACCTAACGGAACCGAACTGACTTCTGTGATTGCAACCGGAATTGGATCAAATGGCTTACGTGGATTAGCTATTGATTGGATATCCAATCAACTATACTTTACTAACGCCTTCCCACACGAAACGTATTTGGAAGTGTGCAAACTTGATGGTTCATTCCGTAAAATTTTGGTGAAGAAGACGACAGATTCTCCTCGTGAGCTGGCAGTCAATCCGATTAAGAAATTCTTGTACTGGATTGACTATGGACAGTTCCCTAGAATTGGAAAAGCGTACTTGGACGGATCAAATTGGAATGCCATTGTCAACAGTGGAATTCAGATGCCGAGAGATCTAACAATTGACATGCAAACTCACGATGTCTATTGGGTCGACTCTCATTTGGACATGATTCAAAAGGTTAACTTCCAAGGTGGTTCGCGAATGGTCATTCGAAGAAATTTACCAAATCCTGTTGGACTTACCATTTTCCGCGATTCAGTGTTTTGGGTGGATCGAAACTTGGGTTCTGTATTCAATGCCAGCAAAGTAGCAAGTAATGGGTCGCGAACTGTTGTGAGAACAAATCTTGCTAGTCTCCGAGCCATTTCATATTATGACATTAGTGTGCAACCTGATAGTCCAAACAACCCTTGTTCCTCGTCCAATGGTTACAATCCTTGTGAACAATTGTGCTTCGCTTTACCTGATGGAAATAACAAGTGCGACTGTGCAACTGGAAGGCTTATGGGAAGTCGATGTGGAGCACTGGATGAATACTTGGTCTTTACCACCAGAAGTGAAATTCGAAGCACTCATATTGATCCAAAGGTTAACAACGTGCCGTTTGAGCCTATTGTAAGTCTTTCTAGCATACATACAACTATTACTTGTACTCGTATTGAGACATTCCTTTCATCTTTTTATCATCACTTTTAAAGGTGAACTTAACAAATGTTGTCGGTGTTGACTTCGACTATCGAGATTCCATGCTCCTTTTCACACAAATTCGTCCAGAAGCACAGATTGCTAGGCTGCCAAGTTTGAATCCTAAGAAAACTGACATTAACATTCTACTTAACAAGAGCATCAATCCCGAAGGAATTGCTTATGATTGGATTCACGACAAAGTAAAATCAACATTTTGGACTTAAATCTCTAATGCTAATGTACGTTTATCACGTAATTATCATGTAATCATAAAAAATTCCAGATTTACTGGACAGACTCTGCCAACTCTTCGATTTACGCAATGAATCTGGATGGTTCTCAAATTGTGATGATTGCTCACGTTGACCGACCTCGCGCTATTGTTGTTCACCCTTGCAAGTAAGTTTCATCAACAGGATTTCTTGTATGAATCAGGTAATACAACTTTGTTCAACATTTAAATTTGATGTTTTTTTTTATAGTGGCACAATGTTTTTCACCGACTGGGGACTTTTCGGCACTTCCGGAAGAATTTACCGATCTACTATGGCTGGCACATATAAGGAGGCTATTATCAAAACGGATTTGACTCAACCGTCTGGTCTTGCTCTTGACTACGATGATCAAAAGTTGTACTGGACCGATGCTGTGAGAGAAAAGATTGAAAGGTCTGATTTGGACGGAAACAATCGTGAAGTTTTGGTTACAGCTACGATTTATCCGTTTGCCATTACGGTGTACAAAGACTGGATTTTCTGGACCGATTTACAACTACGAGGCGTGTTCAGGGCTGACAAATACACCGGTTCCAATATGATTGAAATTGTCAAGAGACTGGATGAGAGTCCCAGGGACATTCAAATCTTTGCAAGAGACCGACAAAAGTGCACGGTGGATTTGTGCAGCATTAACAAAGGTGGTTGCGCACACAGTTGTCACCCAAGTCTTAATAGAACGGTATGTTTAATTAATGTTTTAATATATAGTTCTTTTTGCGTAACAAAGTTTACCTATTTATTGTTCATGAACGTAATTTTACAGATTGAGTGCAAATGTAATGCATCGTACAAGCTTGTGAACGAAGGAAAAATGTGCGTCTTGGGCAACACAACTTGTGATTCATCCAAATTTGCCTGTGCGAACGGGAAATGCATTTCGAGGCTCTGGGCTTGTGATGGTGAAGATGATTGCGGCGATGGAACAGATGAAGACAAAAATTATTGCAGTAAGTTGCAGTGTGCCCTTAAAAATCTTGTTCATTTTTATGCATTGTGCTCAAACGCTCAAGCTTATGATTGGATTACACAGCATTCCACACTTGCGGAACTAATGAATACAGATGCAAAAACGGGCGTTGTATTTTCTCCAGTTGGAAGTGTGATTTCGAAAACGACTGTAAGTACAAGTAACATTTTGTATCATAATGGTTAGGTACGATTACGATTTGAATGGTTGTTTATTCAACGCACATTTTTATTGAAGGTGGCGACGGAAGCGATGAAGAAGGTTGCACATATCCCCAATGTGCACAAGGAGAATTTACATGTGGAAATCATCGATGCATTCCTCAAGCACAGGTTTGCAATGGTGTGAACGATTGCAAAGATAACAAAACTTCCGATGAATCAGTCGTGAATTGCAAGTCATCGAATACCACATGCCCGCCTAACCATTTACGCTGTGAAAATACCAATATTTGTGTAGAACCTTTCTGGCTTTGTGATGGCGATAATGTAAGAGCTATAGTTTACGGGTTAACTTGTACAATATTAAATATAGCACAACAATTCTTTACTTAATATTACTAATTGTGAATGTCAGGACTGTGGAGACAACTCAGATGAGAATCCTCTACATTGTTCCAAACGTCAATGTCCCACGAACAGTTTCCGCTGTCCTAATCATCGGTGCATTCCAGCAACCTGGCATTGTGATGGGGATGACGACTGTGGTGACGGAGCAGATGAACCACCCGACTACTGTAAATCAGAAGGAAAAACTTGCTTTGGTGACCTTTTCACTTGTAAAAATGGAAACTGTATTCCAAAGTATGATTTTATTACTTTACCGATATTCCATGGTGATTTCGACGTAGACTGTATTGGTTAACACAATTCTCTTACTTTTAGGATGTATATTTGTGATGGCGACAATGATTGTATGGATAACTCTGACGAAGATGAGCTTGTTCATCAATGCAACAACAGGAAGTGCGACAATTCAACGGAATTTTACTGCCCAGAAAACAAACAGTGGGGAAGATCACAGTGCATTCCGAAGAAATGGGTATGTGTAACTGTGAATTTAAGCATAAATACTTTCAAAAAACAATTTGAAGGATGCATTACTAAATTCGTTTATGGCACTAGACCTGCGACGGAGATCCCGATTGCATTGATGGGTCTGACGAAGACCCTAAGAAGAACAGTTGTCCGCCTCCAACACCATGTCAAGACGAACAATTTAAATGTGACAATGGACGATGCATCAATAACATGTGGAAGTGTGATTTAGACAACGTAAGTCCGCAAGTTGTAATTGAATATGAATAAAAGTTATTAGAAATTTGGAATTTTATGCATGTTGTTCTAAATCTAGGATTGCGGAGATGGTTCGGATGAAGGAAAATCATGCTCGAGTAGTTATCCAACTTGTAATCCAACTACAGAATTTGCTTGTCACAATTTCAAGTGTATCAAATTGAATTTTAAGTGTGATGGAGAAGATGATTGTGGAGATCGAAGCGATGAACGAGATTGTCCACGTGAGTACTTTTGAATATTATAATTTGGATTGCATTATGAAATAATAAATAAGACCTTAAGTAATTAATCTGAGGAACATTAATTAACAGCTAAAAATGAAACAATTGCACCCGCATGTCCTGAGAATCAGTACAAATGTCTCAACTCTGACAAATGTATTGACCAATTCTTGGTTTGTAATAAAGTCGCGGATTGTCCTGACGAGTCTGACGAATCTCCACATTGCAACATCAACGAATGTCTGAAAACGGAAGTGAATCAATGCGGACATCTATGCGTAGATACCCCGACTAGTTTCAGATGCGAATGCAATCCTGGGTATCGGTTACTTTCCGATAAGAAAGCTTGTGCTGACATTGATGAATGCACAGAAACACCAGGAGTTTGCTCTCAACTTTGTGTGAATACACCGGGAAGCTTCATTTGCAAATGCAACGAGACTTTCTTTGAAAGGACAATTGATAGTCAAGGTTGTAAAAAGTTGGACGGGGAAGAACCATGGCTTATCCTCACGAACAAGTACTATGTCCGAAATATGAGTACAGACGGAAGAAAATACAACGTCATGCACCAAGATTTACGAAATGTCGTAGCGCTCGACTACGATCTCCGAGAAGAGTACGTTTATTTTGCGGATGTGACGGCCAAGATCATTTACAGAAGCAAAATTCAAGGCGACGGTGCTCCTGAAAACGTTACGAAGGAACCGATCATAAAACACGAATCACATGGACTCGAAGGACTTTCCGTAGATTGGGTTGGAAGAAAATTGTACTGGCTGGATCGTCATTCCAAATCCTTGGAAGTTTCGGAATTGAATGGAACAAGTCGTAGAACATTGAAGAGTGGAATTTCCGATCCTCGTGCTATTGTTGTACATCCTGCTCGAGGATTACTTTTCTTTACATCTTGGCATTTGCAAGCTTATATTGGACGAATGAATATGGATGGATCAAACTTTACCATGATTCTCAATTGGGAACAAGGAATTGCATGGCCCAATGCTCTAGCCATGGATTTCATAAACGATCGAATTTATTGGGCTGATGCTCATTTGGATTATGTTGATTTCTCGGATTTGGATGGAAAGAATCGTCACCGAATTCTCCATGGAACTGAGAAAGTCCCGCATGTATTCGCCTTATCCATGTTTGACGACACTTTGTTTTATACTGACTGGAACAAAAAGGCTGTCTTGAGTGCTAACAAGTTCAATGGCTCAGATTGGAAAGTTTTGAGGAACACAACTCACCGACCGTACGATCTTCATGTTTTCCATCCATTGCGTCAACTACCCACTAAGAACCCTTGTGGACGAAATAACGGTGGATGTTCTCATCTCTGTCTTTTAACGCGAATGGCTGACGGAGGCCTCAATTACACCTGTGCCTGTCCAAACCAATTCATCCTCAGAGATAACCGCACATGTATTGCAAATTGTACTGAAGGACAACATCGTTGTGGTAATGGCGATGACAGATGCATTCCTCATTACTGGAGATGTGATGGTACGTTTCGTTCACAATTGAACTGACACTATTAATTTATTGAATACAATGACGCTAAGACGCTTTTGTCATACGTTTTCACAGGTGAGAAGGATTGCCTTGATGGATCTGACGAACCTTCAAGTTGCCCGAAACGTGTGTGCAGGTAAGGACGAATCCTATTAGTTTATGGAATACTAGGCTTAAACGGTTCAACATGTGATGCATTTCTTAATGAGTCCATTTTTCATTTTTACATATTCAGAACCGGTCAATTCCAATGTGCTAATAAGAACTGTACAGCTGCAACAACTATTTGTGACGGCATTGACGATTGTGGTGACAATACCGATGAAGACAAATGTTCTGCTGATTGTGGGGAAAATGAATTCAAATGTAAGAAAACTGGAAAATGCATTCTCTCAACGTGGAAATGTGATGGAGACACCGATTGTTCCGATGGAAGTGACGAAGATCCAAACATTTGCCGTAAGTTTTTTACGTTTTTGTACAAAATCATAAGCTTTTGTTATACAGAGGTAACATTAGCATTAACGCTTTGCTTGCAGATAACCGACCTTGCGATCCAGCAACGGAATTTTCTTGTAAGAACGGAAGATGTATTCCAAAGCTCTGGTAATTTTTGAATAAACGGACTTTCTTTTTACAGTAGTTTACAAATAGCGCAGTGACGACAGTGAAATTGAATTTTTTTGGTTGGTGTTACAGGCGGTGCGATTATGATAATGATTGTGGTGATGATTCTGATGAACCTGCACATCAATGCCGTTATCAAAACTGTACTCTAGGCTGGAGAAGATGTCCAACTTGGGGCTACTACAGGTGTGTATTTTAATACGGAAATTAATCGTTGTGTAAATTTTGCTGATCGTTTACTAATCTACACGTGCAAATTACGCAGATGTATTCCTGAATGGCTTTTCTGTGACGGGAAGCCAGATTGCCGTGACGGAGCTGATGAACGTCCAGAGTCTTGTACTAAATGTGATCTAGAAAAAGACTTCCAATGTAGAAATGGACGCTGTGTACCCAAGTAAGAAACTGAGATTTTGCGAATATTTTCATTTTATATGCATGACCTTTTTCTGATTTGGGGTTTCTGTTTTCATAGGCGATGGTTGTGTGACTTTGAGAATGATTGCGGAGACAACTCCGATGAGTTGGCCGACGTATGCAAAAGCGGATACCGCGAATGCTCTGAATCGGAATTCCGATGCAACAATGGAAAATGTTTGCCGAAACGATGGAAGTGTGATTTGGATGATGACTGTGGAGATATGTCGGATGAAATTTCTTGTCAGGTAATAAACTGGTGTTCAAAATATTAAATTACTTAACCAATTATACTTTCAAAGACGTCCAAAATTACAATCATTATTATTCTAATATAATATTTTAGAATCATACTTGCAAAGCGGAAACTCAGTTCCAGTGTCACTCGGGACATTGCATTGCTGCACACTTTAAATGCGACGGTGATCGAGATTGTCATGACTTGTCAGATGAAGTTGGATGCCCTCCAAGATACCCAGATGGAAAATATTGTCCGAAAGAAAAGTTCGAATGTGATAATCACTTGTGTGTGTCGCACACGGATATCTGTGACGGAACGGATGATTGTTTGGACGGATCTGACGAAAAATCGGAACTTTGTCTCAACTTCTCCTGTGACAAACTCCATCGATTCCAGTGTGGAAACAACAAATGCATTCCACGGTACCAAGTCTGTGATGGTCGTGACAATTGTGGCGATGGAAGTGATGAGAATAACGTAACTCTCTGTGCCCCAAGAATTCGACAATGTAACGTACTAAGGTAAGTATAATGAACTTGTATTCTCTTGTTTAAAGTGTTAGACTTTTTATATTACTACAACCAAATGGAACTGAATACGTATTGTGGAAATTTCAGGGAATATCGTTGCGCTAATCGTAAGTGCATTGACAAGAACCGAGTGTGCGATTTGGCGGACGATTGTGGAGATCAATCAGACGAACTTGGTTGTCACGATAAATCAAATTGCAACAATAACAACGGTGGTTGTGAACAGAAATGCGCGAATTTGACAGAATCTGGATACATTTGTTCATGCAATCCTGGTTATATAATTTCGAAGACAAATCCGAAGAAATGTGAAGATATTGACGAATGTGAAACGAATCACAACTGTTCTCAAATTTGCATTAATCTCAAAGGAACATTCAACTGCAGTTGCTCGCCTAATTTCCATCAGGGCAATTCAAACTCCGGAGTGTGCCGAGCTGAAGACACAAAAAATTTCCACATAATTTTCGGAAATGGTCCTGAAATTCGCTCAATTTCGAATCTGGTTTCTAGTGATCTGCTTCGAAATGAGGGTCGCGTGGAAGCAGTAGATTTCAATTTGAATTCAAACATGGTTTACTGGGCCGACAGCTATGAAAAAACTATCAAAAGATCATTAATTCCTGGCAAGGATAATCGAGCAAAGATTGGATATGGTCAGGATTTACAATTGAAATCTACTGGAAAACTGACTTCACTCGCAATTGACTTCATAACTGAGAATCTCTATTGGTCTGAGACTGATCGAAGTGGTAGCAAGCCTCGCGGAAAACTCATGGTGAGCCTCAGTGACGGTCGTTATAGACGTTCTCTCATCGTAAATTCTCTAGAATTCCCAACAAGTGTTGCACTTGATCCCGAGCGCGGTATAATGTTCTGGTCTGATGCTGGAAGTATTCCTAAGGTAAATACAACTATATTTCCAATTTTTAGAACATTAAAAATGTCCTTACGCTCTAGAAAGTTGTGGAAATTCATGGAAATCGTTTTTTGTTTTCATTAGATTGAGTCCAGCTGGCTGGACGGTTCGAAGAGATGGACTGTGTTGTCTTCAGGAATTCGACAACCTTCGGGTCTAACTATTGACTATTACAATGGACATCGACTTTATTTCGTAGATACGAAGCTTTCCAAGATCGAGTCTCTGAATGCAAAGGGACAAGATCGGTTCACTATCCTACAAGGGGACAATTTAAAACACCCCATTGCCTTAGATGTATTCGAGTCCTGGATGTATTGGGTAACTCGAGACTCTGGTGATCTCTTCAAGCAGGACAAATTTGGACGAGGCGTCCCTGTGCAAATGCTAAGGGATCTCGTTAACCCTACCAGTGTTCGAGGTGACTAGCATTTTTCAATGCTAATTTTATTGTTACTTCAAATACATCTGAATCCAATGAATGAATTAATAATGCCATTGTGTATCTTGTGCAATTTTCAGTTTACCATCCCTTAAAGTACAACGGCTCAACGTACAACCCCTGTAAAAAAGCGGCTTGTTCCCACCTTTGTCTTCTTATTCCCAATGGCGGTTTCCGCTGCGCTTGTCCGGAAGGAACAAATCTTCGTCAAGGATCCCCCGCACAGTGTGAAGCATGTAATGGAATCACTCCTAACTTTCTTAGTTTCATACGCGTTTAAATTATATGGCTTTTACTCAGTACAAAATAAATAATATTTCCTTTCTTCCTACAGTATTCGAGAGAGAAAAACCTTCACCGTTGCCATGTCCTTGCGAAAATTCTGGCTATTGTCGTGTTGCGTCCGACACTACACTTGCTTGTGTCTGTGGCGACGGATACAGTGGACAAACTTGCGAAACGTACGTGGCGAAGGAACGCATTCGTGGCGACGAATCAGTTTCAGCCACTGCCATAGCTGTACCTATTGTCCTCATTACAATCCTAGCTCTCGGTGGAGCAGCCTTCTACGTTTTCCTCAAGAAAAAGAACTTTTACGGCAAACACCTTGGAGGTGGGAACCCAGTTGGTAGCTCCGTTTCCTTCCGACAAGGATCCAACGTCGAATTTGTCACGGTAAGGGAACCTCTGGCCCTGTTTTTATCTGATTTTGTGAAATATTAAAATTGCATGCTAATGAAACTGGTGAACTTTAAATTCATAGGAGCCTGGAATGATGTCCACGTTACCGTCGACAGCTCCAATGGAGACCAAGATGGACTTGACACAAACGAAAGCTCGTGATTTTAGTAATCCAATGTACGAAGCGGTGGAGCATATGCCCGGTAGTTCGTCGAAAGCTCCAGCCGCTGTTCTCTCGCCATCCTCCGTGATTCAGCGGTCATCACCCCAAATCCACATTCGACAGTTCGACGTATCTGAAGAGGACACGGGGAAAGACACTCAAAACCTGGTGATGGAGGTCGGCGATGGTGCTTCGGACTGCTGATTTACTCAGCACGTTCACTAGTGAATTTTCTGCCAAAGTGAGTGTGCGTTGTTTTTGTGCTACACTGAGATACTTAAAAAATACACACTCTCCTCCGTCCTTTTTAAAAAGAACAATAAGTAAGTTTATGTCTTTCCGTTCACGTTTTAAGAGACCTTAAAACAGCACAGACATTTTTAAAACATACCTATATAGTGTATAAATATAGTGTCCTCTCAAATAATTTTTACAAAAAAATCAATCCTCCATGAAGTGAAACAAAGAAGTGTTTTAGTTGTTTGTGGCGGTTTTTCTGTGTGATCATTCAAATGTGCTATATCCAATACAGTTTACGCTCATTTACTCACTACTACTTGTTTTATGTTTATGTTGTTTGTTTTAGCTGATACAATGTTCCCTGTTTTAGTTTCTAAGACTTTTAAAGTGTTATTATGTACACATGAAAATGAATGAGTCCCGAGATATTTGTTTCCTGGGTAAAAATGAAACCTATACAAATCTAGACGAGAAAACGCGAAAGAAACGGAAAAAATATCAATACCTATTGCGTATTATTATTATAATATATAATAGAAATTATGTCATTGTTTTTATGTAAGGAACGGTTGAGCCAGATTCAATCGTACTCGCGTGTGTTATTGTAATTTCAAAACGTATATGAAAAAGTGGACCTGACGACGACAAAAGCAGTAAAAGATACATGCTGTTAATTCAAAACTCTCCTTGTCCTGTGCTATAATAATGACTGTCATTTATTTTGGCTGTTGCATGCAAGTGTCTTCAGTCTTCATTGATTCGCCCAAATGCAACTTCATGCATCCGGTTCCATGTTCCATACATCCAATCCAATGTATGGAGAGGGAAAAGGTTCCAATGGAGTGCCATTAAACACTCAACTTCATTTCATAGCATAGTGTAATGTATATAGTACTAAAAGGCTTATCATAAAAAATTGCTCCCTTCACAACAACGAGAGTTTGTGTTGTTGGAAACGGAGACGAAGCAGGTGCAGGACAAAAAGAGTATGATCCATAAGCACAGGAAACTCCCAGGTGAGGGCGGCTTGAGAACCTCGCTGTCTCGTCAGGTTGTCTAAAACTTCTTCTTTTTCAAGTGGTCAGGGTTACGTGGTGCAGTTGGTTTGTTGTTGTTTGATTCGTCTTATATGTGCTCGAGAGCTTTTACAACTACTACTACGTCCGTACACTCAGACTCAAGCTAGTACTACGACAAACTATCCTGCCTCCCTGGTTTAAGGTTTCTTTGGTCTTCAAAAGACATTTGCATTTACGCACGAGATCCAAGGGGCGAGGGACGAAGAAGACGAAGGGAACTCTTTAAGACTTGCTTGCAAGAAAAATTACCGAATGTAATATGAGAGAGAGGCCGTGGAAGCATAGAAGAAGAAGCAAACAAGCGATTTTATAGGTTTTGGTTTGTCGTGACGTGAGTCGTGAGTAGTATTCAGTAATGGTAAAGAATTGAGGACTGACTGTCGACGTCGACTGAAGACGACGTCGTGGACTGTGATGCTGAGTTTACTCAAGATCCCTCAGTTCGTGTAATGTGGACTTATAAGGAATAATGTAGGGATAAAAAATAATACTAGGGAGGACATAGACAGGACAGGCTGAATCATTTGGTTGCATGCAGGGAAAGATACGAGAGATAAGGTGAGTCCAAGTTGAAGAAGAGTCGGAGGAGAAAGAGAGGAACGTAACAGGGAACAGGTAACAATTGCAATCATAAGAATAATGGAAGAAAAACGAAGAGAGAGGAAGTTGGTCGTCGTGACTGACACTGAGAGAATACGGGTTCGGTGGGCCCTCCGGCAGTTGTAGTGGAGGGAGCTGAAGCTCGAGGACCTTTTTCCTCCTCTCGCCGTGATTCTCAAGCTCAGGTAAGCTTGATTAGATCTCTTGTGAGCTCACTCAACTCACCTGTATGATTGTGTCGAGCAACAAGCTGTTGTTATAGTCATATAGTGGTAGTTTCATGTGATTTTCTTCCCTGTGCCTGTTTCGAAGGTTTCGACGTCTTCCAACTGTTGCAGAGAGTTGGTTCCCTCAGCAAATCCCTGGTAATTGTTTGTCCCACTGCACTGTTGTGTTGCAGGGAGAGAAGTTTCAGAAGAAGGGTCGGCGTCCGTCTTCTGGGGCAACCTGTCCCTTCCTCTTGTCCTCTCACCAACAACCCAAATCACCACACACACTGACAACATCAGCAAACTTATGGCCAGGATTTTTTTTTTGATACTTTTCGTCGTCGTCTCCTTCTCGTTTGTTGTCTTCGTGAGAAAGGTGAGGTAGATTTCCCACCGAGCAAAAGCAATAGGTAAGCCAAGCTCGGAGAGGAACCGTGTCTCCTTCGTCCATTACGTAGCGTCTTGTGTGTATCTTATATTATGGGCTGGGGTGTGTGTTTAAAGGGCTCTTTGGTTTCTTCTCCAGGTTTTGACTAGTCTCTTCCCTACCTTTCACACCTACACACACGTTTTACAATCTGAGCTTGGTCTCGAAAATAAAATCCCTCTCTCTGAAGATATAAAAGGGGTACTATCAAGCTGTGACTTAAGGCGTCACACATCTGTCACACTAGGTTGACCTTACTTCCGCACATCATGGCCAAGAGCCATGGGACATGGAATCGTCACAAGAGTCCAACTGTGACTTTTGCCCTTGTGTCACTTGTGCACAGCATCTTGAAGCTACCACCCTTGTGTCGCTGAGAGAAGCTCAAAAAATATAAGCTCACAGTCAACCCCAGTTTTCTCAAGTGTAAAGTTCTCTTCAAGTGTCCCGGATTCAAGAAATCCCGGAGGTACAATCAAATCCGAGGAAATGGATACATTTGTGGAAATCACTCGGATCTTCTACCATTTGGATCTCACTCGGAGACATTTACGGCAATTACATCCACATTTGTGCAATGATGGGGTTACAACCGGAAATGGAGTGTCATCTGCCACTCCATGCATCATCGCCTCATTCAAGGTCTCATTCATTTTACATAGTTCATTCATTTCAAATGTATTTTTATTCATTCAATTTGCCGATGTCTGTCGATTGCGTCCTCGTTCTTTTCCCACGCACTCAACCATAGCCAACGACGTTTGCCGTTCTCATGTTAACTTGAGTCATTATTTTTATACTGTGTGAACTTGCGATTATGTCTTGTTTGTTAATGTCAGAAAAAACCATTTCAACTTTTGACCTCCTATCAACTTACACTCTTATAGCTTACAAATTGAATGAAAATTATACTCAACTTCCAATGCTATTATTTGGGTTTCAGGATTTATTCCAAGAACTAAATTTATCCATGCGCGAAAGTGTATTGGATCCGCCATTGATTCGTGGCATTATTGAAACCAAATTGGAACCATTTTTCATCGAATTTCAACAACGTGTCAAGTCCACTCGAAGCCATTTGACAGTGCCTCAGACCCAGTGCCAAGCCCTAGGAAACCCAGCTCTCTCACCTTCTGCCATTTACGTAGGTTTTTCTTTAAATTACTAAATGAACCTTTTTTTGAAGT
>JABASF010001052.1:0-27265 GCA_019776145.1 Harlomillsia oculata
CCATTCGAGAGGCCATTTGCATTCGGAATTAATTAGACACGAGGCACATTTCCTCCAGCTGAAATATCAATTGGACTTGTGGGCTTGTGAGAATTCCTGGGGACGAGTCTGGAATGCTGAACAGAGAAATGTGTAAAGGCGCATTGAAGTGAGATTTTTGCCTGAGACCTGGGTCGATTCCGCACAGTATACAGTGTGCTTTTCTCTCTTTTTTTGAGCTAACGTCCAGGGCATAAATAAAAAGCATTTCCAAATCTGTGAGAGTGGTGACATGCCTCTTCTGTTCTGACGCCCGACACGGGTATTTCAGTTTTTTTTAGAGGGGAAGAGGAGTCAGTGAGTCCCACACTGTTGCTCATGGGATGACAGTTTCCGTTCCAATACGACTCTTTTGGAGTAATCCTGTGTGTGCCATTGACTCAGACATCACGTAAATCGATTCCAACTTGTGTGTGTGCCTTTCCCTTTGCCTTGAGTCTTCATTCGCCAGCTCTCTGCATACTTATATTCATCTCTTTGACTTCCTCTTCTCTACTCTTTTGCTCGATGCGCTCTCGACTAAAGCCTTATTCGTCTTTTTTGCCGAGCCAAACGCTCAAACGCCACGTCTCTCATTCTCTGTCATTCAGCTCTCACTTTATTCCACACTCCATAGAGTTTGAGGCAGTCGAGCGAAACCTACTCGTCCGATCACTCTCGCTTTCAGGGTTACTCCCTTTCACCCAAAAAAGTCGAACGCGGATAGGGAACTAGAGGTACTTCAATGCTAGTGCTCGTCTCAAAATTCTTGAGGTTGCAAACCACACCACCTTTGACACTCTCGCATCAAAGCGTTTCCTATCCACTTAACAAAACGCCACCATGTCAAACTCTATGGATGTTTGTGACTGCCTCCATTATAACATCTGAGTGACATACTCGGAGACTCTCACACAAGCACACACTTATCTCATTACTCACACTTTGCATCCCACTCGTCCTACAACAAAAACTTCCCCTATAATGGCTTTTTTGTCGTTTCTTTCCCACGTTTTGTGTTTGACAACAGTGACAACAGAGACGGTTACACGTTATCGTCGTCATATCGCACTTTGAGGCAAAACTACCTTTCCCACTCTTTCCAAATGGGTCCATTTCATTTTTATAGGATACATTACATTAAACACTACACGTCAAAAGTACCGAAAGAGCCGATTCCAAGCGTCCGAAATTCGGAACCCTAAACTCATAAGGAATGCTTTTGGGGTTTCCGATATACACAATAGAATGAAAGTCAAGTCATGGAAGGCCAAAAATCCAAATGTGAGATCGGATCAGAGTACAAAAGGATAAAATGACCTTTTCTACTCGTTTTTTGGTGTTAGCTTGGTTCAGTTTATGCCCGGGTGGATGGTGGAAACCTGGAAAATTCTACTTGCAGAACGCATCCTTACGTTTCAAAAGACGCTTAGCTCTCCTTTTCCCATAGTTCCTTACTTATATACACAATTTTGCAAGAGTGTGCAACTTTACAAAGTAAAGTCGTAGAGGCGTATTCGTCGTAGTGTTTCACAAAATCTTCTTTTTGTTCGTGTTTGAGCAGGAGGCGCATTGAATGACAGACCATTTTCCAAATTTCAAACAGGGAGTGCCTCATTAAAACTTTCTTGCAGTTTTCAGAACATGGCCAAACTCCCAACAACGCAAAGTCGTCGTTCCAAATGACACAATTTCCGTTCGCCTTCTTCTTCCTTCTCTTTTCAACGTGAGTCTTTAGTATAGGACACAAAGGCTAGTTCCCTTGGTTCGCTTTCGCCGTTACGTTCAAGTGATCCACTTTGAGTGTATTTCCCAGGTTTTCTTCCTCTAATTCCTCAATTACGTAGAGTGAATAGCATTTGAAGCGATGAGACTGTCAATACCCATCCAGGAAAGTATTACATGGCACAGTCTGCTGACTGACTCAGTCACCGTACCATCATCTTCATCTTCGCACTATATGAGACTATGATACAGAAGCAAACTTTCGTACAGGAAAAACAGCTTTTGTGTTATAGTTTAAGTCCTACTATACAAATATAGCAGTATGTAATGGAATTGAAAGTGCTTTCCTCACGATGAGCTCAATGAAATGGTTTCTGAAGGAAGAAAGGATCTTCTTCATGGAACACAGATAAAGAATGCATGAGCCACTGCTCCTGAAAAAAGAGAGAGGCAATCCTAATCGACATTCACGTTCTATGGTGACTGCCACCTTTTTCTTTCTTCACAATCCTTGCTTCCTTCAATCCGGCACACTTAACTATAGCTTAGACTTTCACTCCCTTTCTCACATCGTCGTCGCCAAAGGGAACGAAAAAGAACTTTGCTCCCTCTTATACATTACATTCCAGGTAAGAAGATAGAAAAAAGTACAAGTAGAAAAGAAGAAAGTAGAAATCTTCAAGAATCGGATCAAACTCCCGTCTGTTATTGAAGTCTGCAAACAATAACATAGGTTTTCTTCCCTACTTCTTCCAGCTCCCTTTCTTTCAATGAGCCTTTGACTCTCCCTAACTTAATCTGTTCTCCAGGATTTCCTTATGACGTCTTCTTTCCTCATTGTTCTAAACATTTGTTACTGTTTCAGCAGACGAAGATTACTTTGTCTAAAGTCTATAGACTGTTGTCTATTATCATCGTGAAATAATGTCCTCTGCTATCATTATGTCGTCGTCATTGTCATTGTCGTCTGCAGATCCAGGATATACGTTAAGTTGTTTCCTTGTTAACTCAACCTTAGTGTAGAAAATTAGACTGACTGAACCGTTTGTTTTGGCGCTGGTACTGGAAGATTATCAATCAAATTGTTCTCATTGGCAAAAATTGGATAAGAAGGAAGAAATGCGCTAATCATTAATCACTCTCTTTCCCAATTTTCGCAACAGCGACAACGGCTTTTGAATTGCGTAATAATCCTCTTTTGTTCCCTGCCGCTACGCTACAAACAAGAACTGGGGGCTGGAGACTAATAGTGGAGTCTGGGAACGGTTTGGTGTTGTCACATCTAATCTATAAACTTCATTCGTTAGATTATATAGTGGAATTTGCCATTTTTGGCTCTCTTTGGAAAGGCTTAAAGTTGAGATTTGGATTGGATGGTTCCAATGTTAAATCTGGGGTATTAAAGTTCATCTGATGACAATGTGGAGTAAATTGCTTTGAGAATGAGTTCGGACTTGCAAAAGAGAGCCGGGTTGATTACAGGGAGCAGCTGGCATTGGCTGATAAGACTTGGATGAGGAACTCAAGTCTGAAAAATGAGTCGGGAAGCGAGAAGAGGAAAATAAAAGGATCGACGGAAGCTAGAAGAGAAGAACAAGGGTCGCCTTTCATCGAATCCACTTTTGCTCTTTCGTGACTCGTTGTTGTGATGAGGTTGAGTGTTTGCTCAAGATGATTGCATGAACTTGTATAGAGCCACTTTCCAGATTATCATAAGTTATACTGAGCACACAGAGCACAAGAGCTGTGCCTTCCAAGGAAGTATTAGAAACGCGTCCAGTTCAGTCCTCTCACTTTAGT
The DNA here is from genome assembly GCA_019776145.1 of Harlomillsia oculata. Classification (NCBI taxonomy): domain Eukaryota; kingdom Metazoa; phylum Arthropoda; class Collembola; order Entomobryomorpha; family Oncopoduridae; genus Harlomillsia; species Harlomillsia oculata. The sequence goes on from JABASF010001052.1 coordinate 3,544, forward strand.
CTTCGGTGGCTACAGGAAGTCGGAAAGAGCAAGCGGAAGCAAGCAAGTCTGAACATTATATTATAGGATTTTGAGTGCGGAGGATGGAATATTATTAAGTGAAAACACTTGGCTACAAGGCTTTCAAAAACGAAACATTCAAAATATAGCAGGACTTGAAGCACAGGACTTGTATAATCCTTGGGAAGTGAAAGTAGTCCAAAGCCATTTCCACTTTCAGCTTTTCCCGCAAGCCCACAGTCCTTTTTCAAAGGGAAACCCGCACAAATAATGACAAAGCAATTCACACCTCTTCTCTCTCTTTGCTCTACACTTTGCTAGGATGTCTGTGAACTTCTAGTCCTTCTTTGTACTTTTCTGTACTTTGATTAAGCCAGAGAGGTAAACAAACATTTCACGAGTGATTCACGACAGGTGCTCCCAAAAACTTGCTTTGTCCTCCAAAGGGTTCCGTTCCTTGTCTCCAATTTTTGTTTTCACGGGTTTATTCATTGTCACCAATCGACATTCCTTAATTCACACACGCGAATATTCACGCGGAGTGAGACGGTACACAATAAACAAGAAATGAATTAAAATTCAACTAATTTGAAATGTTCTGAACGCGTTAACCTGAAAAACTCGGGTTTTTGTAAAGTACACTGGCTTTGTACACAAAGCTTCTTCTAAGCTTTGAAAACCGAATGACTCCCTGTGAAAAAGGTAATTACTCAGAGTTAGGTTTACTGCTGTGCTTACGTTCCGAAAACCCCTTGAGCCCTCTGTCCTTCTCCACGTCCTTTTGTATACACTTTTGTGTGTTTGCCCTTTGTGCGACAGTTTTTTGCGTCTACTCTTTGTCGGTAGGAGAAAAGCAGACACAAGACAATGCAGAAGATTTGAGTGGGAAAATGTACAGAGTGTGCACACGACAAAGAACAGCATTAAGCATTAAGTCCTGGACTCGAACTGGCAAAGGGTGAGCATTAAAGGGAAAAATGAGGGCAATTAGAAAAAGGTGGATGGTGGCCCGAGTCTCATTCCCACTTTGGACCAGGGAGCCATAACCCTTCACAAATGACCGACTCGGGACCCACTTCCCGTTGGAAGAGGAACATCTCTCATTAAAAGAGACATTGCGTTGTTGGCTCCTGCTCATCTCCTCTTCCTCCAAATTGTCAAGTGTGCTACGTGCGTGCTTATCCTTTCTCCAACAATTGTCTCTCCCATTCAAATTTTCAAATCTCTCCAAAGATACGACCTCAATGACCTTTTTGTTCTTTTCCCAGGCCTTTACTTATACTCAAATGGTGGCTCTCGTTGACGTTGACAATCCGCCCGCGTGTCCACATGAGTCGCACACAAAAGCCCAAATGTAATTACTTTCTATTCCTTTCGGCGAATGGTCGTTAAAATTGCAATTTTACAAGTAGGGCATTACAATCCCCGCTTTTCTTTGTTTTTGTACGAAAAGGAAAAGCTTTTGTGTTAGTTTTCAATGAGATTTTATGTTACGTTGTTTTGTTTCATGTCAAGTTTGAAAACTCGGGATCGCAGCAGTGGCGACAAAGAAAGGAAATGAAGAGAAGTCACCGGACGAAACTTTGGGACAAACTCTCTCTCGCTCTGCTCTGCAGACAAAGAAATGGCAAAGTTATTTTGTTACTAAATATGTATTCTTATTGCTTCTGTACACACTTGAGGACAACATTATTTGAATTTTAAGCTCTTTTACTCTTTTCGGCACTTAGAGACGATTCTTCTTCGTCTATGCTTCAACTCCTTTGCTTCTTCCGGGCTAAAAGCACTGAAAACTGAAACACATTTGAGAAAACGGAAGTTTTTGAACATTTGTTGTATATTGTCGTAGCTTTCCCAAGATGAACTCTCACTATGCCCCCCCCCAAACATGTGTATGCTAAAAGTTAGTTGTTCCATGCAGAGTTTTGGAATGGTGAATATGATTATCATTTATAGCACATATAAGAAGAATGTAGAAAATGTGGAAGTTTGTAGCGAGTCAGAATCAGATTTGCTAAAAAAATTGTTATTTTCATTTTGTCTCCGGGAGAAAGTTGATGGAAGTGAGGACGGAGAAAGGGATAAGGAGAGGAAGAGCGAAGGAACGTGGTTGAAAGAAGGAGACCCTTGAGTTTGAAGCGGACGTAGCGAAGAGGGAGAGGAGAACATAAAAGTATTAATCCCTCGAGATTCCAACCTTTTACAGATGCGTTAGTTTGCATGCATCAAAGTTGAAGAAGCTCCTGCTCTGCTCCACGCCCGCTGAAATCTAATATAAAGAGTCAGTCTGCTCCCGCCAAAAGCATTCCGGAGAGAGCTCCTCTGCAAAAAAATACGGATATGCACACGAGAGAAAGTGACTTGCATATAATGTGAAAGTGGCTCATTCCACTTGAGACTTGGATGGCAAAAGAAAAAAAACCGAATTCCTTGACTTGACTTGACTTTATGCTATTATGTTGCAGCAAGCAAAGGAGGAAGAAACTGCAAAAGCAACAAGACGTTGCTGACGGAGCAGCAGCAACTCAATTTGGTCCGTTTGTGCCATGTGTGGATCCCGTGTCCCCGTTTTTTAAATTGTATTCATATGCCATGAGAGTCCACCCGGCTTAAAAAATTGATGCGGGACTCGGGACTTTCCTCAACTTGAATAAGTCCCTCCCGGCTAAGTCTGTGTTGATGGCTGTTCTCATGACTAAAGTTTTGTGTCCTCTCCTAGTCCTCGCCCACGTTTTCATACATTTCTCTATACAGCTGTCCCTTGTTTCTCAGAGTGACTTTCAAAATGTCAATTCTGCACACTCTTTATGAAAACCCATATACATTTTATCCATGTGAACAAGTTTCACTCTTGTCGCAAGCATTCAGGGACAATGTTACTGAGCAGGATAAGTTCTCAAAGCATAATTAAGACCAAGTTAAAGTGATTTACCTTTAGGTGGAGGAATCAAGGGTACAAGAGCCTGTTTCGTCGACAAATAAGTCAATCTGGTGTTGCACGCTTCTTCCGAGTCGAAAAGGAAAACGTTTTCTCCCGGACAAGCCAGCTGGGGTAAACAGAGACAGTTCCCTTGCGCCCCGATGACGCAACCGAAGCGTTCCGAAGGCTCGTCACACGTGATATGCCCTAAAAAATTTACACAGCATTACTAAAACACTACTATGGATTTCATGCGATCTTGTGTCTACAGATTAGCTTCCGCATCAACATCAGCATCGTTCATGTCAGCACTCGACAATCACACCAGCACGACCAGCAGTCGCAGTTGGCAGCCGGGACTACTTGACTGCTCCTGTGGTTGCTTCGACGTGTCACTTCCCTCCGATTTGACACGGTCTAATTGCCCATGTCAAACACACACCATGCATTAAGTGACATGTCATGGAGGAGCAGTAAATATTACAAACTTGGTAGTCACGCTGTCAGTCGTCAACGAACAGTGCAAACCACCTTAGAGACGGGTGAAAAGCATATCTGACGATACAGACAAGTAACATTTTTTTAGACACTCTTTCCGCACTCGGCGGAACCGAGCGAAATTCCAATAATGTTTACGATGTTCCAACATGAAACAACCAATACAGGAGTTTGCGATGTTTACGTTCCTCGCTGTCATTAACATCTTAAACTATTATAAATGATGTTTCCAAATGATTTGTAATGTATACATTGAGGAGCAAAATAGGCTGAAATAGAAATACCTGAGCATTTGCCTTCGACATTGCCAACACTGGTGGTGTTGACAAGCGTGGGCTCAAGTTGACAATGCAAATTGAGAGCACATGTTCCATGAGCCTCTCCACAAGGCTCCGACTCTCCCCGTGCACAAACTAAGCAACATTTGCAAATGTCCAATGTGAGACCATACAAGCAATCTGACACACGAACAGGTTCGCAAGGGTCGTCGCAAATGCACTGAATGACCTCATCTGCCCAAGTCCGATGACACACGCATACAAAGCTTAGGAGGAAGAATAACGCAGTCTTGCCGCAAGGTTGGAACTGGAAACGGCCTCGCCGACTCGGACTTCCCGTGATCAAAATCATTATGACTTTCACTCCGGAAACTCAGAAGATGCCCACAACAACTATGCGAAACTGCGGCTCTTCCCACTCACTCACTCGGACTACCAACTCTCACTCCCGGGTATTTTTGTATAGTTCCCAAAGAAATTCCAGATGAGAATGAAACTGAGCTGGAATTGTGTGGAGAAAGAATGGGCTCATGATGTCTTTACGACTTTTATGAGTCACGAGTCAGGTTCCTTCTGCTTTTGTGGCCGGATACCCGGGAACTAAGGCAATTTTTCGTCTGATTCACCGAGAAAATAGCACGTACAAAGGTCGACGCATGAACACTCTGCAAAGACGTGGATGCTGAGTTCGGATCCTCGGCTCCACTCAGCTCATTCTCTCTCACTCATCACAAAGCATGTACGACGTACGACCAATTTTGACGCTCATCAGTGTCATCAGTCAACACTTTTTCTTCTCCCTACGCCAGTACTGAGAAGTGAGAACTGAAAACATGAATAGTTAATCATCTTCTACATTACATTTTTACATTACACTCTTTTATATATATCATTAATTCAATATTATTAAATTCCTCCAGAAATCCATGTTTGGACATAAAGTTGCATACAATTTTATACATACAAGATACAAACAATCATATTCAATGAAAACTCCCATTTAAAGACTACAATTTTATACGATTTTTTGATATTGACGATAATTATTAGAGAGCATAGTATATGAAATGCAACAAAGCAATCATTACATCAAAGCTTTTATTTTTGTTCAACCCCGCAATTATTTTTCAAATTCTCGTTCTTTCATCGTTACGTTATGGTTATCTTTCGCCTCCTTGAGCTTAAAACGGCACATTAAAAGTCTAATGAATGGGTTCAAAATGGGCAGCGAAAGAATACATATTTATTTGAAGCTATGATTTAAAGGTAAGCAACAGGTCAAATGGAGTTAAATGAATTGCTTATTATTATAGTCATTTTTGTGTTGTCAAACAATTTTTGAATAATTTTCCAAAAATTGCACGGTCATTTGCCATTTCCCATATAATTATAAGATTGCACGGCATGATTAGCCAGTGAAGTTACTGGACTGGACGAAATGTTAGTTTCTATCGGGTCTTTGTCCCCGTTACTTGTTGCAAGTTGCTGTGAACAAGTGAGATCAGTATTTTTCTTAATATATACATAATTACATAACAGTGCCACAACCGCGTCTCTGCCTATCCTTCCTTATCATCATATAATCGGGTATGTTCTGCATACGAGTACACATTAATGTGCAAAATGATGACAAAACTGTATTCGCATTTTGCAGCTCTGCCAGGCAGGCCCAGGTGTAACCAGCAGGTGTCAGGTGTCTCTAAATTGCAACTGCAAGTAATCATAAAAGGAGCGAGATGAAGCGTAGGCGAATGCCACATTTCCTTATATGTCAACCAGAAGAAGTCAACAAACTTGACATTACAGTACAGCTCATACGAATACGGTTGAAAGTTGATTCTACTCACAATTAAGGTGTAGTTGAGGTTGGAATTCATTCTGTTCATTCTTGATCCTAAGAATTAGTTGCAAAATATAAATTGAGAAATAAAGAGTAGTTTGCATTTCTAAAGGGATTGAGAATGTGTGAACAGGTCGTAAATATGAAAGGAGAGTTTCAATTAAAAGAAGAGACAAAAGAATCTCAGGAGGAGAACCCTTTATTAAATCATCTGGTATGTTTGTTAATAGCAGTGCCCTTTTAATATAAAATTGATTGGGTACAATTAGGTTTTAAAAAGCGTTTTTGTTTTTTAGATTCTCAATCGGATGCTTTTTTACTTACGAACTAAAGACTTGAAATCTTGTAGAACTGCATGTGCATTTTGGAACCAATTTTCTTGGAAATTTCTTAAACAGGGAACGTGGGTGAAATTAAATCCACGTACTTTGCACCAATACCTTCGTACGTTTCCGTCATCGTTCACAGTATTTCATACAAGCTTTCATTTCGATGGGTTAACCTTTGACAGGGAGACTGAAGAGAGCACAAAGGTCTTTCTCAAATTACATGGAGACACCGTGGAAGAACTACACTTCTCAGAATGTAGATTCAGTTCCACGCTTGAAGTCATCAGGTTACTGTCACTCCCAAAATTGACGACAGTGTCTTTCACGCAAATTGATATTTCAAATATCGATACTGTTGACTTCGGTCAAGGCTTAAAAAGCACAGTTACACGGTTGGAGGTCACATCCCCGAGTAGTACCGGACGCCAGATACCGATTCATTTTCCCTGGGATGCTGTGCTAAGCGTCTTACCGCAACTTAAGGTTACAAACATTATCAAGCAATCATTGATTTAAAAACAATCAAACATTGGGATATAAAGTGTAATTTTGTGTGTATGCCTTTATGCCTGGAAAGGTTTTGCATGCACAAGTGCCAAGCTCAGAAGAGCTCACGGCTGTGCTGACGGCTTGTCTCACACATGGAAATGCCTTTCAACTGAAGGAATTGAGCGCTTTCTTAACAACCTTCAACGAAAATCACATGAACGTGCTTGCAGCATTGGGTTACCCCTTAAAAAGCATGGACATATGTCACGACATGAGCAACCATACGGCAATAAAGGATTTGCACAATCTTCTTGAGGGTTGCAGTGGCACTCTGGAGAACCTGAAGCTATTCCAAGTCAAGTCAGAACCCGAAAGTGAGGACGGCGGCACAAGTGATGACGACGACGAGGAATCGCACGGAGTCAAGCAACAAAAATACTTTCCCTGTGTGAAACTCCCAAACCTGAAGTATTTAGAGGTCATGTGCGACTCGGATTCATTATGCAGGATCCCAATGGACTTCCTGGCTCAGTTTCCTGCACTTCAAGTTTTCAGCGTTAATGAATACGATGGCGAAATTCTGGAAAAGTTACACATGGATTTTAGGCACACTGGAATCCTTGGTTTTTCCATCGAAACAGCGCTGCCGTTGCCAGCGACATTCTTGTGGAAACTAACCACGATATTTCCATTTTTGAACAAGTTGGCTCTCTTCTTGGACGACGAAACGGTTCGTATAGTCTTCACGAGTGTCCCGAACCTTCAGGAACTGACCGCACTTGGCTGTGACGTCACTGACGAAGGGATTACTGGCATCAGCGCTATGGCATTGAGACGTAACTATAAAAACATGAATGATTTTCGCAAATGGCCGTACATTGGCAATCTTAAAAGTAAGTCCAGCGCATTAGCCATAATAAATTATAGAAACGATTAATTCAATTATAGTGCAGTTTCAATTAGTTTTGAAAACAATTGCAGAGCTTCGAAAATTTGTTCTGTTTCCAACGCCTATGGGAGCTGTGACAGACGATAGCATTGTCCACGGTCTGATGCATCTTCGTGAATTGAGATGGGTGGAGATGTCAGAAACGTCTGTAAGTACCCTTCTTTTTTTCAAACACTTCAGTAAAAGTAGCCCGCTCTCAATTCGTGAATGTTGCAGATTTCAGATCGGGGATTTCAAAAATTACTGAGAGCCCAACCTAACCTTGTGTTTTTGTCGGCCAAGTACCAAATCGACAGAAGAGGTAATTACCTCAGTCGTCCACAGGAGTTCCAATTACTACAATGAAAACTCACCAGGGTGATGGCAATTGGCAAGAGCATCAATTTAACGGACTACACTTCAAATCTTATAATTTTACAGGAAAAAGACGGACTTGTTAACACATTTAATGTTTTCAGCAGCAAGCTGGAAACTCACAACTTACAAGTGTACAGCGTACTTACTTTCATCTCTGATTAACAAATTAGGTACGTACAATAAACGCTTTCTTTGCTCTGAAGTTGCCAGAATGTTGCTGAGTACAGTACTTATTATTTTATATACTAGAAACCAAAGGAGACATAAAGGAGACATTTTCATTGTCACGTTTTTGTCTCCTGCTTCTTATAATTATACATGTCACCATGTCACGTAGTGTCATATTATTCGCATTGATTAACATTAACTTGTCACTGCTACGTGTCCATTCATTTTGAATGCGATTTTTCCTTGTTCCCTTGTAGAAAGTCAATGAGAGATTAAGGGCATTGAGAATGAGAAGTATAGGAGTGACAAACAATCGTAGCAGCCAGTCACAAAGATGAGTCACAAGTCTCACAAGGTCACAACATCATTATTTGTTTTGTTTGCTCAACTTTTTTATTATTTATAAATTAAAAATATCAGAAGAAAAACAAAGTTCACGAGTAAAGTTCAGCAGTCGTTGAACGATAACCACATAGTTAATTAAAAATGGGATAAAAGTCTCGCCTCATCATCCTGTCCTTTTGACCGAGCGGTCTGTTTATGTTTGTTTCAATAAGAAAATATTGATTCTTGACCGGATATTGCCCTCTTTTGATTAGAAGGCGTATTTTTAGTTTTTTTAGCACTTCGTTTTGGTTATGTCAAACAGAATTATGTCAGAATCAAACATTGTTTTGGAAAATGTAAACAACGCTCTCACAGCAGCGTGACAACAACTGGCAAGCGTAGCCAAGTTGACTTAGTTGACCCATGATTTATAGCCGTCTTGACACTTTTAATCCTATAATAATGAATGTCCAACCCACTTGGTAATGAATACACAAAGATTACGATGTCTGTGACCCTTGCACAGTCAAAAAGTCAAAGTGATTGCATTTTTTGCCAAAAACCATGTTAATAGTAATAATAAATATAATGATAGTGGAGTTTATACTTATAAACCCACATGCGTGTTAAAAATTGCATATTTTTGCACTTGTCGAAAACTACATTTAGCAAGGTCACACCCGTGAACCGTGGAACATCATAGGAATTCGCAATAGTTTGTTATTCATGTTTTTTTCACATGAGCTCCGTTCCGTGTGATGGTGTGATAGACGCAAATACAAAGCAAGCTATTTGAAGGTTTAGTTAATTCATTATTATCATTATGCAGTGTAAAGTGTAACTGTAGTTATATTTGGTTATCTCGTTGAGCTATGAGCTTTTATTTGTATAGATTAGGATCGCTTTTTGTACTATAGTAGTGCAATTGCTGTTCTTGACTCGAAACGAAGGTGTGATTTGGCAATATGATCAAGACATTTAGCTAAAAATGCATTGCGTGATCTAACCTTGTCAATTTGTGCAAAGTCGTGCCTGGTCAATGTTGCTGTATTGAGAAATCCCTGCTTTAATGACTTGATGAGATTTGTGTAAGTCGAACAGAACAGCACAACAAACTTAACTTGGCCTTTTATGTCATTTCGTGCCGGTTTTGGTCTTAAGGAAAATACAATGAAATCAAAGTTTCTGCAAGTGCGTTCTTCATTTTGATGCAGGAAACGATGATTTTAATGCTGATACGCATTTTTGATTTGATTGAGTTCGAAAGATCATTGCAAATACATATGAAATCCTCAGCAAAATTCACTGAACCAGTTGTTTGACCTGTGGGATGATGGTGACCTGCGTCATTGTCCTCATTGTCCCTCAACCACTTCAACTTCATCATGATTGTGCCAACTGTCAACTCAATTGTTAGCATGTTAGCTATATGTGCGTATTTGCTTATGTACATGATCCTCCGTCCTCCATGCAAAACATTGGAAGTTATAGGATTGACCTATTTTCTAGGGAAATCTATGACTGCGGTCACCAAGTTTGATAAAAGTCCGTGATAATCACAATAGAGCATAGTGTACCCATCAATCAATTAATTGTTAAAAAGGTAAGTTTTGATGCGTTTCTGGAAACCTTCTATCAAATTGTAAATTCCAGAAGACTGAGAATGAGATACGTTCGTACTTCATAGCCTTTCGTAGTTTATTAATTTGTTAATTACGATTTTAAGTAAATCAAAATGTCCAACAATATCATATAATTTTCAAAGACTTTTTAACGTACAATAAAAGGACTGAACTCTGAACTTTGAATTCACTCACTTGTAACGTTTTTAGTCTTGTTAGCTTAGGACATTTTGAGCTTTTGTGAGTTGGAGAAATTGGTAAGGCACAATATAGAAGAAAGAGCAGAAGAAGAATGCTTATGTATCATACTTCATGTTCATGCACGTAAGAATTAAGGCAAGGGTGCGTCGTGCGTAGCATAAGTGTTTAGTATAGGAGAGAATATGCGGAATGTGAATTCACTTCGCAATGAAGGAAGAAATGGACGTGAGATTTTGCCAATTCACTGGGACAGTGAAACCAAGCTGATATATAAAAGAGAGACTTGTTTACGTCTTTGGAGCTCAGAAACACGTGTGCATGCGGCCAGTAAACTCTCAACGTCTCAACATGAACGAGTCATGCATAATTGCGGAAAAGTGAACGGTAGTAGTGGCTCAAATTCTTGCAAAAAAGTGTTTCTTAAAGTGTCATTTGAATTTTCAAAATTGTCCATGCTCACAAGAACTACATGGAGTGAGATTTGATGAGACGTCGACGACGCGGGTCGCAAAGACCATTTTATACAAGTCAACGAGTCAACCGTTCCATGAGCATTTGACAAAGTGATATTATGTTGTTATTGTGGTGCTTGCAGTTCGTACATGGAAGTACAAGTGCCGCCGTTTGTAGATTTGTGAATCACAATTACAACTAGTGGTCTTCGGGACTTGAAGACTGGAAAATGGGCAAAAAAGGAAGATTGTCCACCGGTGCAATTTTGAGTTCAATTCTGCTCAGTCCCTGGATTTACATCCCATTAGCAATCTTCGTAGGGTCCATCCAGTACTATGGAGGAACGAATGAAGTGCTCGTGGAGTTCATGGCTCATTACTATTACAACTACGGGGTCATTCACAGTCGAAGGGATGTGTTCGTGGACACTTCCTATGGGAGACTTCAGGGATTCACAAGTCTGAGCAGAGACCGGAGAGAATTCTATGAATTTCTGGGCGTCCCTTATGCCAAACCTCCGGTGGGAGAATTACGATTTCAGGTAATTAAAGTCATTCACCGATTCCCAGTTACGTATTTAGACTTGAAACACTTTAATATTAAGTACACATCATATCCTTGTCACTGGGCCACTTGTACCTTCATTTTCATCTTCATGCATTCGTCATCTTCATCCTGCCTCGAGCCAATGGCATCTTTTACAACTAAAGTAGAGCTACAACATCGACAGGACGAGGAACAGCGATGATCATCGCGGATAGGCGAAGCGAGGATGCAGCATGAAAAACACTTGCAAAATTGCAATCCCTTGACAGCTTTTGTGTCATGATTCGTGATGTGAAGTGATAGCGGAAAGGAACTGAATTTGATTATTCGACACAGAAATGGCAATCGTCTTAATGCTTTGCTCCATACGCATATACGACAAAGTGACACAAGCTCACCAAGAGAATTCAACAGTCAGGATATCTGTTGTAAGTTGTAAATAGTCGAGGAGAGACGCCTGAGTAGATTATGCGTTTAGAAAGTTTATGAAAGTTTGCACATGGTTTCATTCTTCTATACAGTTTTACCTGTCTTGGCTTATGGCTTGGTTAGATAACCTTTTCATACAATGTCTACTATGTGACTCTGTGACTGCCCTGCTGTCTGTGTGAGACACTGCGACTCCTGTGTTGCGAGTTTTGTGTGTACGAAAAGAATGTGCAAAAGTACTGTTTCTTTCCTTCTTTGCTCCAACTCTGCTCTTTTCCTTAAGGATTCTTATCTATCGTATCCTCTAGCTGAGTTATCCTCTCATTATAAAAGGTACGCGTACGTAAAACTCAAGGCAAAATTGCTAAGCTCGATAGCAGCATGACATGACACACACCACAAAAACATGGACAGGCGGATGAGGGCGACGACGCGCTCCTTGGCTTGGGAATATACAACAATCAACGAACAGGATGACCATTTTTGTGCAGTTCTTCCGTTATGTTCACATCCTGTGAGCTGTGACAACAGCTGCACTTTGACCGGTCGCAAGTTGGAACTTGAAATGGAAAATGGAACCCTTCACCAACAAACGACAATAGAACTATAATAAACCTTTGTGACGCAATGAGGCAAGGCATTATTTTTTTGGATTGTCCACTTGAGAAACGCAACCCGTTGTTGTTATGCATTTCATGTCCGCTCTTGTGGCCACTGAGCATTGATCAATGAACTCATAATTTATTGAACAACATCAGGAAGTCGGACATTCATAATCTAATGGTCATGTCAAGTCATCAACATCAACATCATATACTTATGAATCAATCATGATGATGATCGAACGGAAAGCAACGAGTTATATGAACATAATTCTAGAAACTGATTATCTCAAATTGGGTCGATTAGATTGAATATTTGATTGAAGAAATGTTCTTCTGTCAATAATTTACATCCCAATTATCTTTTTATTTTTTCAGCCGCCCCACCCACCGGAGAAATGGGACGGGGTGCGAAGCGCCAAAGGATACGGGCACATGTGTCCACAGTACGATCTTTTCCTCCAAGCTGTGTTCGGAAATGAGGATTGTCTCACACTCAACATTCATACACCAAAGGTTTGTTTTGTTCTCTTCTGAATTTGTCTCCAAATCGGAATCTTCCTAAGGTCAAAAAAGTATGAAATAAGGCAGCGTATTGAAGAATGGACACACTGGAAACTGTCAAAGAAATTAGTTTGTATGACAGTTGACCGCTTTTCTGGAGACCTGTTAGTAAAGTAGGTAATTTGCAAATATGAGTTGTATCGAGCAGGAACTTCTTATTGTACAAATACGGCAAAATTCCTCATTGTTGTAATATAGTAGTGGTTCATCGGTTTGACTGTTTGGCATGAGTTGCGTGCTTTGGCATGTTCTTCATGATACATAATCTCATTGAAATTCCTAGTGCAAGTGCAGATTAGTAACTCTCGTGAGTCGTTTTAAGGGTCGGGTCGCAGGTCGCCGAGTCGAATGCATTTCTTGGGTGCTTGTGTTATTGTTACTTACGCTACATACATACCATAATGGCAATAGTGCAGGATGCTTAGATTTATACTTTGTGTTAGTATACACTGCAGATTCATTCATTCGCATTCGCATTCGTGATTATTTTCTCATGCAGATTGCATTTGAGTTGGTTTTGCTCTTTTGCTAGTTTTGCACGTATTCGTTTCCCTTTCATTTGAGCAAAAACCTGTTCTGTTCTCTTCAATGCGATGCGATGTCGGCAATCAAGCATTTTGGTGTTACGTTGGTTAAGCAATCGGGTTAGTCAAAAATGCAACCAACTGCCCAGATAAGGTAAAAAACATAAGTACAACGAAGCCTTATTATTCGAGCCCTCCGCCCTCTTTGCAGTAACAATCTTCTGTCTGTGCGTTAAGCAGTAATTGACACATAAACGAGCCGATTTGCAAAATTTTTTATTTATCCATGTCCTTAATTCGTCAACTCAAAAATGACTTTACTGCTGTAGGCTGCTAATGTTGTATAAAAGCAAGAGTGTAAAGTGTAATGTAATTTAATGAACACGAATTAAATAATAAATAACTGAATAATTGAATCAACAAAATTATTTCAGACAAATTTGACGGATGGTCGATTGTTCCCTGTCATGGTGTTCGTTCATGGCGGTATGTTCATGTTCGGACGCGGATTTGACTATCGTCCAGAGCACTTCATGGACGAAGATGTCGTGCTTGTCACTCTCAATTATCGGCTAGGACCTTTTGGTAACCATTGATGGACACAGCAATCATTTTTGTCATTGAATTCGAGCGGTAGAGGATTTCATTGTTGTGCGTGTCGGTAATTATAGGGTTTTTGAACACTGGGGACGGAGTCGTTCGAGGCAACATGGGACTCAAGGACCAAGTCATGGCTTTACGATGGATCAATCAAAACATTGCGTATTTTGGTGGTGATCCCAATTTGGTAATTATGACACCTAGAAACGACACCGACAATGAACCAGTTTTAATTACTATTCAAGTAACGCTAGATTGTTCACGATTGTTACAGGTAACATTGACTGGGGAAAGTGCCGGTGGTGCTTCCACACATTTACACATGTTGTCTCCAATGTCAAAAGGTAGGGTTTGCAAAATCAAACTATGAATGATTAATTTATTATTATTTTATTATGATTAGAGTATTTGTCGATCGTTCATCTTTCAGGACTGTTTCAACGTGCCATTTCCATGAGTGGAAACAGTTTGAATCAATGGGCATTTGTGAGACATCCTGTAGCACAAACTAAACGCTTTGCAGCCCGGTTTGGTTGTGACAAACCTGGGCAGTCGACTTATGAATTGGTCGCTTGTCTCCGGAACGTTGACACTTTGAAAATGACTGAAATTCTACGAGAAACGCAGGACGTGCTTCACCATCGTCTTGATGTTTTTGCCCCTTCCATCGAAAGCGGAATGGAAAATGAAAATGACACGGAAACATTCTTAGCTGACCATCCCCGCAATTTGCTGCGGAAAGGTGAAATTGTCACCAAAGTCCCAATGATCAGCGGTGTCAATGCGAATGAAGGATTGATCTACGCTGGATGTAAGTTCGTCAAATAACTTCAAAGATTCTTCTAGTGATATTATAGTTCTTTCTAGTAAAATGTTTTCTCATTATGTGCAAAAAGACATGGTTCGGAATGCGACATGTGTCCAGAAACTGAATTCTGGCTGGAACCAGTACGCTCACGAAAGCGGAATGGAAAATGAAAATGACACGGAAACATTCTTAGCTGACCATCCCCGCAATTTGCTGCGGAAAGGTGAAATTGTCACCAAAGTCCCAATGATCAGCGGTGTCAATGCCAATGAAGGATTGATCTACGCTGGATGTAAGTTCGTCCAAAGATTCTTCTAGTGATATTCTAGTGATATTAGTTCTTTCTAGTAAAATGTTTTCTCATTATGTGCAAAAAGACATGGTTCGGAATGCGACATGTGTCCAGAAACTGAATTCTGGCTGGAACCAGTACGCTCCCGTGTTGATTGACTATGAAGATTTCCCTAGAGAGCAACGAGACGAAGTGTCCGCGAAAATCTGGAATTTCTACTTTGGCAGCAAGACTTTGGATCACGACACAATGTACGAAATAGTGGATCTTTTCTCTGATGCCAGTTTCAACAAACCTATTGAAGAAATGGCTCAGTTCCAGTCAGTCGCTGGTCCACTTTTCCTTTACCAATACAATTTCAAGGGAGACTTTGGTCTTGCCCAAAATTACATGAGGTTGTCCCTCAAAGTACCCATGTTGGTGGACGGATTCTTCAACACGATGATCTTGTGGGCCAGACAGTACTTGTACGGGTACCGAGAACATCACTACGGCGTATGCCACGGTGACGAAATGGCACTTTTGTTCAAATTGCATCCTCTGTTGGGTAGCATCCCCGTGGGGTCACATGAGTACAATTTCTCCAAGTTCCTTGTCAAACTCTGGATGTCTTTCATTGTGAATGGGTGAGTGTGTGGGATTCTCTCAATACCCCTGATAACTAATAAAATAATTCATAATTCATATCATTATCATGCATGTCATTTACGATTTACAGAGAACCAGGTAAAGTCTACGGGATACCGTGGGAGGCAGTCCAGCCTGGTCAACCATTTCGCTACATGAAACTTCTGGAAGAGGAAGCCAAGATGATTGCATCTCCTTTCAAACAGCGTCTCGAATTTTGGAACACGTTACCAGGGTTTAAATGCCTCGGGACTCAGTACCTCAACATGAGCAGCTGTCTGAGCTAAAATAAAACTCAGAATAATATTATTATTAGCTAACCAATAAGCAACTTATTATTAATATTATTTTATTACACTTTATTATACTACTAATTTTAATCTTGTAAATCATTCTGGTCCGTTGAAAAACACAGTCAATCAAGACAACATAGAGAGAGAACTTTCAAAGACGCCATAAACAAGAGCAGTTTGTTGCTTACTATTTAATACATTTAGTTTAGTTAGTTAGAGTATAGGCTAATGACTAATAAATATAATATTATTGTAATATTAGGCTATGAAACTTTGAGCCTCTGGAATGTTCGCCTAGGTCGCCATGATGAGATTGTAATTTTTGAAGTCATAACTTTAATACTAATACGAATGATACCGAATTGTGATGTGCCTGTTGTCTTGTGTCAACATGAGGACAAAGTGTCGTGTTCAGCTTGACACTTGACATGACACGCTCTTAATTTATATTATTATTACACTATTGTAATACTATTTGTGTTTAAGTTTATTTGCATGCAGCTTCAAATCTTGATCTAGTACTTAAAAGTGCAAGTCTAGGATGAAATATGGAAAAAAATTGAGACATTATTATTAACTGTTTGCTCTGGTTGACTTTTATTTCGTTGTCGCATCACGTCATGGCCATGGTCACGAATGAATTCATTACATCACACTCAAATACCCTGTCACACACACCGCTCATTTACAGTAATGGCAATTACAGTAACAAAATTTCGGTGGACAAGGACGAACATGAATGAGATTTGTTTGCACGAACTGGACGAAAGGATTCGTCGAATTCTTCGAACTCATCTTCAAAGGCGAATCGAACTGAAGAATCCATTTCTGGAAATTGCGTCTGGCCATAGTCGTCAACAGATTGTTCCGGCACTTCGACGATGATTTCGTGATTAAAGCTAGTTGCATGCTGATGCGAATGAGAAGGCTCATGAGTACCGGACACTTCTTCAGCGTTAACATCATCCTCATCATAATTGTCGTCATCGTTGTAGCTTATGTCCTTGCGAAAACTGAAGATGTTGGGCTGCGAAAACCAAAGAGGAGTTGAAGGAAACGGTCTCCGTCGTTTGGACCGTTCCACTTGCTCCTTCCGGTAACGAAGGGTCGTCGAGTATTCAGAGCGTACTAAATCTTCCCAATGGTCCTTCAATGAGGAGAACTCAAAAGAAAGCTCTTCTGGACGTTCTGAGGGAGTGTACACAGGTTTCGCATTTACCAGAGGATTAGTGGATTTCACCGAATTCTTCTTCATCGGTTTGGATTTTGTCATCATCGGTTTCTGTAAGGGTACAAATCCATATGTGTGAGATTCTTTCTCAACGTCCAACCGTTTCTGGCATCGAAAACATTAATGGTTATCGTGTTTGGAGCTGGAAATATGTTCTTTAATGTTTACCTTAGAACGAGATATGTTCGGCTGGACATGTGCTGAGCTCTTCTTCCCGTCGGATCCGACTTTGGATTTTTTGAACACGTAGTTGTCCGCTTGGGTTAGAAGGTGTAAAGCGTGATCGTATTCTTCTTCCGTGAGATGAACAATATGTTGTGTGCTGAACCCGTAATTCTGAGCCAGGAAGATGATTTGAGGTAGACTGATGTGAACATGCAAATTGGAATCTGCTGCAAACACCAAATCTTTCGCAAGAAGATGAGTAATGGGTGTGTTCCGCAGTTCCATGAACAATTTGAGCTCTTCACAGTCGAGGAAGCTGTCCTTGTGCTTGTTTACTGTTGTGAAGCATTCTTTCAGATGTGCTAAATCTTCGGAAGTTAAGAAACTCTTGAATCCGTCCTTCCCTGAACAAAAAGGTTTTCTTATTCTTAATTACCTGAATAGCTTCACAGCATAAATGAACCAATCTTGCACTATTCTATTATTAAAGCTAACAACCTAGTGGCATCGTGTTGAAGGCATCCGCATCCATCGTCTGACGAACGGCTTTTTCCTTATTGGCACAGTACGCTCCCATAAGTCCAATTTTGGCTTCCGAATTGCTTTCGGATTTTTTGTGCTGCTTTTTGGGTGTCACTGTCACCTTCTCCGGGTATGTAGCTTCCCGCTTTAGAATGTGGATGTTGCTCCAGTTTCGATCCGAAAGTCCCCATTCACCAAACGTTTTCTTGCATTCTTTGGAATCAGTCATGTTGTCGACATCAGAGCATAGGTTACTGATTTAGCTTTAAACTCTAGAATGGAAAATCAAATCCAATATCGAACTATAAAACTAAAACTAATATGAATTTCCAATCGATTGGTCTTGGCATTCACATTTGGAAAATCGCTAGCCGCTTGTATGAGCTATAGTAACCAAACTTGCTCATAAAAGATCCACATTTCCACATCGATTCAGAAGCGTGAAAGTAAATCCCATAGTCTTACAAGGCTTGTCATGTCATTAACTAATTTGAAGTTTGAACACCTTAAATAAATATGAATTTGATTTATTGTTCAATTGGACTTGTTTGTGGACTGACGAACTGACGACTGACCTCAGTCGCCAGTCCCTTGCCGTTCGTGGGAAATGCTAAACGACTGACATGAAGATACAAAAAGGATTTCTGAATTTCTTAGGTATACAGGAAACTTTATAGATTCGGTGATTTTCGTTTAACGAAGAAAGAAATCATCCACAATAAGCAGAAATGCCGGTACAAACATTAACACCCTGTCCATTGATGGCTGGACTGAGGTCACTAAGAAGAAATATCACAGTGTTGACGATTTCTTCGAACTCGACCATACGATGTTGAGGGGAAAATTCCATAGCCAGTTTGAACGTTCGCCCTTTCGGATTTGACACCATTTTCTCAGACATACTCGAAGCGAAAAGACCCGGGTTGACAGTGTTCACTCGGATGTTATACCGCCCTAGTTCAACAGCCATGTTTTTTGAAATTGAATCCAGACATGCTTTGGTTGCACAATAAACTCCCATTTTCCTTGATGTAATTCTGGCTCCCTGCATTTTACAAAATGTTATCATATCAGGTACGGGATTCATAATTTTTTTATAAACGCGTAGCGATTTATGGAAACACTTACAATAGAAGAAATATTGACGATAGAGCCTCCTTCTTTCCTTTTGATCAAACTTTGTGCTACGATTTGCGACACGTTAATGACGCCCTTCACATTGGTTTCAAACATTCTGAAACGGAAACAGTCATTTTAAAGTGAAATCATCTTTGAATTTTAAGACAGTATGACGACTTACGAATCGATGATCTCAGGATTCAGATCCATAAAAAGTGACGACGTGTTGACAGCCGCATTGTTGACAACCATGTTGATTGGACCGAGATTCTGAATTGTTTTTCGTGTAGAATTCCAATCGCGTATATTCACCTGGACAGGTGTAACTGAAGGCAAGGACGCTTTTAGTTCATCTAATTTGGACTGTGTTTTGGAAAGTGCGATTACATTCCCACCTTTTTGACACAGAGCGGACACAATCTCATGTCCCAGACCTCGTCCAGCTCCAGTCACCAAGATTGTTTTTCCAGCAAAGGAATAGTTGAGTATTGTCATTATTTATTAATTCTATTTTATAAGTTCGAGATTACAAAATCTGCATGGACATCTACACAATAAACAATATAGCTAAAAGTCTGAAATGTTGAGAACAATGATAATGTGATGTGATGAGTTGATGAGAACCAGAAGCTGACATTTTTCTGGGGTTTAATATGAAGTGCCATCCATAGGAACCATTAGGCAATGGTCGATTGTTGTACCAAGATTTTGTTCACAACGAGAGAGACAGCACAAGAAGAGATGACGAAAGGTGACAACCGGAAGCCTATCCCACCAAGAACTTCCGTCCATATAAAGCCACTTTCTTGTCAAATGCAGTACTCACGATTGGAGTGTTTTGCACGTAAAATGGGTTCATAGAATACTACAGGTAACACATTAAAGAAAACAGAACTCAACTGACTGAGCAACAATAGAAATAAAGTTAATTTTTGGAACAAAGAGTCAAGTTCCAAGTGCCAACCTTGAGATAAGTCTCGTACATCTCCAAAAGAAAGTTTTTGATTCCCTCATCATTTTTCAAATCGTGGAGAATCACAAAACGAATGTTGGACGCAGTCACGAACGCTGACACGAACCAATCGTTGAACTTGTCAACTACTTTAAAATACCTGTACAAACCCAAAAATAAACAATACAGGACCATTTTCAATGACCAAAGTCGTTAAAGGGACAAGTAAATAAAACAACAAATGTTCAGTGATATTCATATTACTTACATTTTAGTTGACCTTGCTTTATGCTCATCAATCAAATCTAAGGAGGCGTGTGCAATAAATTGGTTCAAGTGACTGTGATCTTCTTTCTGAATTCATGACATGACAAGCACACCGATTAGACACAAAAAATGGAAACCATTTTGAAACAATAAAAATGAATGTTCAGTATTAATCAATTAATGAATTCCAGTGCAGAATTGCAAAATTTGCTTACCCTTTGTTCTTTTCCTGGTGGAAAAAATTCCATTTCAAACATGGGATTGTCATGATGGCCCACAATGACAAAATAATAACTCCCGGCCATTCCTATGCACTCGTAATTTTTCCCCGTTTATTGTTAAGTTACTTTACTTTATTCACGAATTTCATGGAATCAGCTGAATATCAAGACACAGGCTTATTGTTATGAATGATGTTATGAACTGGATCAAATGTCAAATAATCAAATGAGCTTCATTAACTTCATTTATGCGAGCGAGCAGCTGCCGATTTACTTTGGCCGCTGTCGGGATTTGTTCAACAAGTTGTATTATTGAATGATCAGAATAGCGTACTTTAGGTGGAGTTTCTTTTTTCTTCGTTGCTCTCTTTATTTCTAATTCTGACATTATACTTTATTCAATGAATAAACATTCTTTAATCGTATTTTAAATTATGCAACAATTTTAATTTATATCTTGACATGTAGTTGTAGTAGTATTTCTAAAGTGCAAGCAAGCAATGTGCTTTGAAACTTGGAAGTTCCTTCGGCTTGACCAACCGCATAACAACGACATTGTGAGGATGAAATCACAATTTTTCATGCAACTTTTTGTTTTGATGGTGAAGTTGATAACGACTTAATGACTAATGAGAGCATTTAATTAACTTGTGATAGAACAGATACGGATGGAAATGTTTATGTTTTTAAGGATATTTCTTGGACTGTTGTGATATGTTTCTTGAAAGATGCGAGGACGAGTCCGAAAGTGAGGATACCCAAACTCAAAAAGACCAAAACCCATTTCCAAGTAGCCACCGTGTCTTGTATGGAATACAACTGAGCAAACTTCTCAATGAAGCTGTCCGGTAGCTCTGCACCCTTTTTTTATAATCCATCCAATGCACATCAAACGAGTATAGTTGTGAGCAGTTAACTTTAGTATTTTCTTTACAATGGGATATGATTCGTTACCTCCTCTGCCCACATTATTGGGAAAGTCCGGTTAGCTTTGAGAGCTTCGAAAGAAGGCATACTCGGCCAAGCTGTCACATCCAGGTTCATCTGCAGCCTCTTTGCAGCTCGGATTGTTGCTCCAGTTTGCTGGATTTTGTAAGATTTGTAACAAACGCAATTACGCAATGAGTTCAATTAATGTATTTCTTCATTTCATAAAATTAACTTTAGATTAGTCAAACTGTTCTCCGATGAAAAGGGACTGCATTGTAAACTGTAAACACCAAACGCAACAATGGTGTCGAAACTATAATAATCCGTCAAATCTCCCCTGACTGAAGTTGGACTCATTAAAGCTCAGCGTTTTGAAATTCCGATACCCTTTACCCTTTACTCTTTAAACACTCCACTGGTTTACACGTATCTCATCTCACGTGGGGAGAAGAAGGTGTGTAATTGTGTAAACTCAACCAACGGATGAAACACCTAAAGAAAAAACTAACTAACTATCAAATGAACAGACCAAATGAAGAAGAACAAGTTTGAACAGTTTAGTTTGAAGATGAGCAAGAAGACGCGCACGCAGTTTGTTTTTTGTTTTAAGTATGCAGCATCTTTCACTTGCTCATTTTGGCCTAATAAACGATGTTGTTGTGTGTGGTTGGCAGTGGCAGACTGGCTCGTTGGCTACTGATCCTCATATTTTTTATCTGTTGAGACTCTCAAATGTCATAAATTACTGAAAAACGACACGAACTTGTGTCTTTCCACTCCGGGGTGTCTTCCACCACGTTTCTCTCGTCATGCAGCGACATTTTGCTTTATGGCACTTTTACCAGTCATTTGAGTTGTAAACGAGTCAGTCAAACCACTACCACTGAGAGTCAGAGAAAGAGAAACAGTAAATTCGAATGGAATGAGTCGTAATTTCAAGTCAGGAATGAGGCCGACACAAAATTAGAAAATTCCTTTAAAGTTGTTCCAATGCCGCATTTTCGAATAAACGACTAATAATTTCATGAGTTTCCATTTCGATTCAAGCTGAAAGGTGAAAGGGAGGCTATCAATTTTTTGCTTAGTGCAAATTCATACCGGTTCAATGTCCATGAAGGTTTTGTGTTTTTCCCTGATTGGATTGAGCCCTTCAATGGCTTGAATGATGTTTTTATCCGCATCGTAAAAATGTGGCATGGACAATGTGATCGGTGCCCCATCCGCACATCCCGACATGAACAGCATTCCGTTACGATTGCAATTTGCTGGATTGTCGTCTGTGCAGTAGCAGGCATTGTCAGAGTTGACCAGAGGACTCTCAAAAACGGAGAAAGGTGCTCCGAATCTGTACAAATGCAACCCTTTGTAATCGATGTCTTCTTCGTATGCAATCGTGAGTGGACGACACACTTCTGGAACGTAAGCTTTTAAAACTGTGTCCCGAGTGATGAAAGGTGAGAAAATTGATCCGTCTGTTCCCACTATTTTGTTGCAACGTTCTTCTTTCCACCACGGCAAATGAGTCATGTTGTTCCATTTCACAATTTGCCCAAATTCTTTGTAATCTTTGATCCCTGTGCGGATTTCGTAGAGCCCGTCATCTGATCCATTCCTCTGTTTCAAAAACAAAAAGTAAAAGATCCTATAGAATGTAAGAATGGCAAAAACGGAATTAGAGCTTTCTTTATTTGTCATTTCGGAGATCCCGTTAAAGCATTTGACAAGAACAGGTTGGGCTGATTCCCAAAGCCACACACGCCGATGCAATGCAATGCGATGGTGACATTTTTCAACTAAGACAAAACATGCAACCACAACCTACGAAAAGTCAGTGTCGTTAGCTTGATCGTAAAGCAGGTCTGGAGTGTCGTGTCCAAGTCATCCGATCGCATGAGATTATAAGTTCCTGTCCTCATAAACACGATTCTCTGACACTTTAGTCGTCCACCTGTGACTAATTGGATTGTCTCAAGGTTTCAAATTCTAAACAACACTTTCCTAAACCTTTGTCTCATCTCTCATCCACAAAATCAACATCAAGTGCAAATTGTGCAAACCTTTGGCAGAAAGTGCCATATTTGATCCCATGCATAAACTTGAGAACTGTCACATTTGAAAGCATCAAAGTTGTTTATCCATATTCTATCCTAAATCCTATCCATCCTAACAGAAAAAACGTTGTGATAATTTTTACGTTTACCGCAAGGATGCAACGATGCAAAAATGCAAATTTATGCATCTTTACATTCTGCAACATTTTTTACACTCTCTGTTGCTGCATTAAGCAAAGGACCAACTGACGGGAGACAAAAACAACTCATGCGTCATAGAAAACGTGTCTTTTAGAGTTTCGACTTCGACTTCCCACGAAGAAGCAGGACGCCCAAAGCGGTTACAAAGGATTTGTACGTAGAGTGACTTAAATCATTAATCACAGTAATCAAATCACAACTCTGGGAAGATTCTTCTGAAAGAATAACGAATGGAAACACTGAAAGATGCGTAAGAGCCCGAGTCCGCTCCGGAATCTGAAATTAAGGATGCTGCACTGCACCATCACATCATATCAGGAACAAGCTGTTTTTGTGGTTTTATCTCT
>JABASF010001053.1:0-27261 GCA_019776145.1 Harlomillsia oculata
GATTCCACAGACGCCACATCGGCTAGCATTATTCTTGTTTTGGCCACGTCCAATGGTGTCGTTAAAGCAGCAGCGATTCCACCTGTAATGCAATTGCAATGGTAATTCAATTTGAGCATTAGTTTACTATTTTTGTAACCTTGAATTTATAATGTTTCCAATTTTAGGTTACACCTTACACATTTACCTGCAACCGCACCACAAACTGAGGACTCCCAAGGAGAGCAAATCCCATCGTTTTGCAACGAAACTTGAAGTTTCAAAAATTCCCAAAGTGGAAATTGAATAATGGAGAATGGAATCTCTCGCATTATTGTGCTGAAGTATCCTCGATAGAATCCCTGAAAATCATCAAATTGTTTAGTTATCTCATTGTCTTTCACTAATCGCTCAGCTATCCCAAATGAATAAGCGCAGTGGTAGCGAATGAACCAAAAATAACTTACCGGAAATCCTTCTAATTTTAAAATCTGGCCGATAATGTTTCCAGCTCTTTTACTACCAACTTGTCTTCGTTGCTTCACGATTTCCACTGGAACTCGAACGATACAAGCAGCCTAATCAAAAATTGCAATGAGACGGCCTTTCTCTGTATTTAAATGATAAATCATTGAAGATTGAAATATTAAATACCATTTCTCCAATTGAAGCAGCCGTCATATGAATCATTGGATTGTTCGGATCACCAGTGAAAGCCGCCATAAGATGTTTCATTGAATCATACGTACAGAAAAATGCTGCCGCTGTAAGGATAACGACAACTGATGATAATGTTGAAATGCGGATCAATTCAACAACAACAATGAGAAGAGAGAGCAAGTGAAAGCTGTGAATTAAGCAATTGCATAAAATAAATACGTACCGGACGGCGCCGAACCGATGAATGCCGGTACAATCCCACGATATACCCCTTTGAATCCTCCACTTTCCCAAAATCCTTTTGGACTTTGTAACCGGGTTTTGATAGTGTCCAAAGGAAACAGAATTGTGTCAACTGAAGTCCCAGCTGCACTTCCGGCCTGCATTTAAATTAAATTAATCTAATCAATCAATAGTCCCTTTCCATTCCAAGTAGCAAAAATGAATGATTTTGATTCGACTTTTTGTTCATTCTACAACTTACCACAAGAGATATGAAGAACTGATGTTCATGCGCCATTTTTAGTCAACCGGAATCACGAATCACCGAATTAATTTCGTTTTTGAAAAAATTCTAAACCTCTACCCGAAGAAATCACAAACGTGAAGGAAGAAGGAAGAGTATGTTTCAATTTCAATGTAGACAACATAGAATACTCTGATTTTCGAATACACTGAATACGGAAATGAAATGTGGAACACTGAACAATACCTAATTGATTTTCGGCCTAAATGTGACTTTAAATAACTAGGAAATGAAGAACAATTAATGAATTCCGGTAGGAACTTGGGACAAATGTGCACACAATGCAAAAAGTCCCATATGATTTTAAAACGGCGCTCTACATTTTGAGGCCGCAGTGAATAGAAGGGAAAATGCAGAATGACGCGCTGAACAAAGGACACTTTTTAATGTGTCAGTTTCGTCATTGACAAATTGACCATTGACGTCAGCAATGAAATGACAATCGTCACAGGATTGTTGTCAATTTTTAATGGCCAATGAATGCATGAGGGTTAAAACTATCCTTTTGGTTACGGTTCGAAGACGAAAAGCTGTTTTTAAAACAGTAAAAAAATTGACTTGACCTTGAGTAGTTGAAATAAAATAAAATGAACATAATTTTTGCATTAAACAGCTATAAAATAAAATATTATGTCAATCCGAGCAATTGACCTTGTCCTGAGAAGTCATCCTAATGAATTTGCCGACATGTGCATTTTAGAAAAAATGGTTAGTTTATGTAGTGACCTTTTCAACATTTTCATGCTACATTTTTAAAAATAGCTTCTTCGTTTTCCTCGAAGACGACTAAAGATTTAAGACGCAACAAAAACAAAAGAATTAAAAAAATCAGGGTTGTAAACTGTGAGAAAGTTTGTAAGCCAAAATTCACATGTTAAGGTTACACGTTTAGTTGTCCATTTAAGTGAAGTGAAAAATGAGCGTGGGTTGAAAATGAAAAACCGCAAATTATCGACAAACAGTCTTGACCGAGTTTGTCGTTCGGATGTTATTTCCTCAAGGACAATGTCAAAAGGACGAGGAAAAATCGAGTACAAAAACACGTGTCGGTAAACGAGCATTAAGAAAAACCCGAAGACTCAATATATACTTTAGACCCGGCATTTAGCCGGGTTGAGGTTGGTTTCGGTTCGGGACATTCAGATCCTCCTCATTCCTCTACGATAAGTTTAGCTTAACCTTCTCGCAACACAGCCTTCATGCATTTCATCAGAATGGAAGAAGGGTTTTGCCAAAATGCCTCCCATTTGGACACAGTATCTTTTTTGCTTACATTTTTTGCAACAGTAACAAGCTCGAATTTTGTCATTTTGTCTCGCTTTCTTGTGACATTGCGGTTTGAATTTTGAGGTCTAACCGTTACGGATCGCTTCATTCTCAAGTACAAGGTAATCTAATGATTCAAGGGGAAAAGAGTATAAAGCTGTACTGTAATTTAGCTTGACGTAGGTCGCTCTCTCATCAATTTAAGCACGTTTTTTTTTTGAGAAGGTCAAACTTCCTGAATACTCTGGTCGAAAAGTCGAAACTCTCTAAAGTTGCTACTACTCAATTTTTCTCTATGTGTCGCACAGTCGCATGCGACAAAGGATTTAAGCTATTGGTTACACACACGTGGAAACGAAACCTGTCATTTTTCCTTATCTTTCAACGCCTCCAGGACCTCCTCATACCTTACAAAGGAAGCATAAATCATTTTACAGCATTTTCGTCGTAGGCAACCAAGGAAAAACGGGCAAAGGTTCCCATCCCCAACGAATAAATAAATGTCGACCGTATTTTAAGCGTTTTTATGGACTATTCCTGACAAGCTTTCTGGACAAGCGGGTTCCTTTTTAACGTAAAAAAACAGAACCATGCGATGTGATTTATCTCGAGCATCTTAAAATGCTCCCATTTGAATGCAATACGGTGGCCATTACCAAGTCTAAGTGTGACTTAAAAATCAGTTCACCACAGAACCGTTTCAGCATCGCTTCCTGAAATCCAAATGGCGTTTTGCAAAAAAAAAGAGCATAAGAACAGGAGAAGAGAGAAGACCAGAGAATGAAATGAAGTCGCTAGCCAACAGAGAGCAAAGGCACACAGAAGTCGTCTTTATTGACTACTTAATGCTTCTTCATCTTCTTCCTTGCAGTTCACGAAGCTTAGGCCAACTTTTTTGCTTTTTTTCATTTGTACAAGACACAAATTCTGAGCAGTGAACGTGTTCCAAGCAAAGAATGGATCTGTTCTCAAGGAATATCATTTTTCCTTCACCCAAAACGAAACACATGAACTTGTCATTTTTGCAGTACCAAAAATAGGTGTCTCGAATAGAGAAAAAAAGTCACATACTGTACTTACGTAACATGACATAAAAATCCGTGTTACCTCACTGCTTTCGCAAGGAGCTTAAAATAACGATCTTCGAAATTGGCATCCGCAAAAAATTAAAATGTTATAAAATCCACGATTTAATGAAGAAAAAAGAGTTTCAAGGTCCGTCGACAATTAACAAAAATGTGATTTTGTACTTTTTTATGGGTTTTTAAGCTAATGGAGCGTTTTTTTAAGGCTTTTTATTTTATCTCTGGTTAAAGTTAGACCTTAATGGGTTCTTGACTCTTATGTCTTCCATGTGTTCTTTGACTGACGTCTTTTAAGAAACCGGAAAGTGGGAAAAGACGCAAAGCAGTTTCATTTGAACATGTTACATGTTTTTGACAGATTGATCTTCCTCTTCTTCAAGTTCTTTCAAGTTTGTGCTCTTCCTACATAATATTACATGGAACAAACAGAGATGAGAGATGTTTGATGGAGGAGAGAGAATGACGCACATTGGCACACTAGTGCGAAGACCAGTCGAGCAAATCACATCGTGCTCTAATGGTCTAGTGGTTCCTTAAACCTGAAACCACCAAAGATTTTGGCAACAACATCCATAGTCATTATGGCAAAATGAGGATATGAGGATATGTGATCTTCTATCCTGTGGAACAAATATCTATTCCTCCTTCTTTCTCCTTTAGTGCTTCTGCACTAACCTAAAACAACAGAACTACTCAGGCGGGTAAACATCGGAAATTTTTTGAAGGTCTCCTCACACAGTAAATTAAAAGTAAAGTCATTTTATGAGCTAGAATTGAAAACACTTAAAAGATTAGTATTAGATTAGCACTGTGCTCCATGTGCATTTTGTCATTGAAAAGAGAAACCACGACCATACGTACGTCAAGATGTCAATTGTCAAGATCTCACAAATCTCAACATTGTTGTTGTTATTTTTCTCGAATTGCCAATCATCGATGATTCTGGAGAAACCCAAATGCCTGTACTCATTTCATGTTTGTTAGTGGCACTGCCACATAATCCCCAGAGGAGTCAAAGGACAAAAACAAAGAAAACCAGTCCTTGCCCCTTTTCAATTCTCTTGCCAAAAATCTAATGTGACATGTGCTGTACACCTTTGAGCTTTCTTTAATGTGTTTGCACTATAACGACCTTCATTAGAGGTTGATAGGTGACACAAAGGTTACAATCTTGGTCATTACGACTTCAGGTTTTTCATTAAGGATTTTTGAGATTCTCAAAATAATTGAGCATTTAACTCATTCCCACTGACTCGCTCTCAACGAATTATGAGTTAAGGTTATCTCTTAACTTGTCGAATGGAATCGTTTCAATCAGACATTTATCTCTAGAGATTCTTGATAGGAAAATTCGATAATTAAATTTTAATTTGCAGCTTTCCAATGACTCATTCCATGTGAAATAATTTATCACGGACGATTGGAGGAATGGAAATTCTGGTGACTTATTGCAACAGCTTGAAGCAATTTGAACAGAGAAGTGTACCAATGGGAAACAACTGTTTCCTTCAGTCTAATTAATAGTGCTCATTGGCACTTGGCACCAAAAGTCATTCCCTTTCCACTGGGACTGTGGGACTCATTGACACTAATTTAATTACAGAAACAGCTCTCGTCACTTCAGAAAGTGGTAAACAACCCTAGTTCACGAAAACATTGGAAAGTAATACAATAAACATACCCAATAGAATTGTTATCCTGATTTTTACTATTCGAAAACAGTCACGGAAATTTTTGAATTTTCAATTCTATTTCAATTTGCCGTACCATTCAAAAAAAAACTGGGAGGAATCCAATGCGTTGCAGTATTGTTGTTGATTACAATTGATTCTCATTTCGTCCCTTTTTTTCCCATACAAAAGGTACAGAGTACAGTTTACAAAAGCTTCTCGTGGTAAACAACGTTTCAAAATATTTACTTAGCTGTAGGTACGTATTTTTGTTTGATTTCCCATTGTTGTAGGGAAAAGTAAAACAACATGTCAATTGCGCAATTTGCACCAGTTGTCCTCAAACACTAAGTTAAAGTCTACGTCTGGCAAGAACAACATGAGCTTATATCAAATTAACTTGTTTCCTACGCAGTTTCCTTGAAATGATTCAATATTGCTCCCAAACGCTAGTTCCAACTCCATTGGCGAAAATTGGTATTTTGGCAAATGCTCAAGTTCAAATCAACATATAGAAAATTCGCGAAATTTTCGCTTTATGTTTGTTGAGTGTTTTTTGGGATCACGCCTCGAGCTGTGATTTCATGGACTTTATTCTTTGATCGAGTTTTGAATTGTCCTCATTTTCCATGAACGATGAAGCATTACTTCCAATGCCAGAAATATTTTGCCATGTGGCATCTGATGATCAAATAGGAAAAGGTTTCGAGTTGGAGTTTGCAGTTGGCAAAATTCTGTCTTGTCCTAATCTCATGTTAGCTTTCACGCCTCGAGCTGTGATTTCATGGACTTTATTCCTTGATCGAGTTTTGAATTGTCCTCATTTTCCATGAACGATGAAGCATTCGTCAATTAATTAGATGCAAAATTAATTACCCATCTGGACATTACAGAGATTCTAGGTTATATCGTTTTCGTTCCGATGACACGATGACGGGAGGAATTAATGATGTTAAAATGTGTCCTAGAATGTTAAAGACATTCTCACATCAGGTCAAAGCATTAAGTCAAGGGAAAATCGCCAAAAAGGCTTCTCACAGGTTAAAACTTGAGCACCAAAAAGTCAATGCGAAGACGTTGTTGTCCTATTAATTTGGCCGGAAGCCATTTTTTTGAAACAGATGAGCCGTGAAAGCTAACATGAGATTAGGACAAGACAGAATTTTGCCAACTGCAAACTCCAACTCGAAACCTTTTCCTATTTGATCATCAGATGCCACATGGCAAAATATTTCTGGCATTGGAAGAATTACAAGGCGAAAAAAGGGTAACATGTCCTTCGGTTCCATTTCGTTTGGTCATGAGTTGAGTGTCGAGATATAAAAAAGATTTCGCTTTTCCAAGCTACCGCAAATCTTGTAGAGTTGTGCCAAAAAAATGTCAGTTTTTCACTCGCAACAGGCAAATAAGAGCAATTCCACATGGGGAAAACAACGTAAGCAAACATACTTGTTTACATTTCATTAGGCCCATTAGCAAAAACCGTGCTAGGATTCGTATTCAAATGTGTTCAATGGGTAATGTACGACTGGCGCCGCACTACTTTCTTTTTTCACGTCGTCCCTGTCTTGTTTTAAAAAACTTTTAAAAATTGAAACGTGTACGCGTGAACGTTACCAACATTTTAAATACTTTTCCCGACAATTTCCGATTTTTTTCGAATCTTTCTTCTTGTTCCTGTCCTGTACGAAATCCAAACGTCTTAATTTGCTAAAATTGGATTTTGCTATACACTTTGCCTTAATTTAATTTTAGAAGTTCCTATAATGTTTTTCCACTTGAGATGCCTACGTTTTAACTTTTCTTCGTCGCTTGGTGGTGTCGCATCCCATTTTTCAAGTGATGCTGTTCCGTATTTAAAACAGCTTTCCATGCTCGAAATTCAATGCGAAAGCACGCATCTCAAGACTACTTGCGAAATCATGACATTCATTCCAATGTGCTCAATCTGTAATTGAGATGAAGACGAAAAAATGTAGCGCGTGTGTGAAGCTGGTTTCATCTTCCCTTTTGTTATGCCTTGTTATGCATTAAGAATACACCACGTGGAATTTATTTTACATAAGTAGGAAAGCTTGGAATGATGAATTTCATTGCAACTTGCAACATGAACCAAAAAATTTATTCCAGATCAATCAACTATTAATCATGTGTGGAGAACACAATGCCAAACCTGTGTCTGTGTCCAAAGTCCTAAAAATCAAAACAGACATTACATGGAATAATTTTGAAACACATTCAAGACTTGGTCCAGAGGTTCATGTTTTTTCGCTCTACAATTTGCACTTCCTTGGTTCAAAATAATGTTTTATGCAACTATTTATGCGATGCCACCTTCTTCCTCCATCCATTTCTCCACACACTGTGTAAACATGTACGTTTGTGCAAAACATGCTCCTTGTTATCTTTCCATTTCGGCACGTGGAGGCTCATTTCGTCATTCAACAGTTGATAAGTTGAGACCGACATGCACACAAAACTTGACATTATGTGTTGTATGGAAACAGCTTCCTCAAACATAACTAGCGTAGGCTTTTGCTGGCTGTAGAGTCTTCTGGCCCTGGCCAAATGTCAAGCAAAAATTTTCCAGTCCTCGTTAACACTAATAACATTGAACAGCTTTGGATTCTATTCCAGGATTGCAGGATTGGGATTGGCATACGGTAAATAGCGACTGGATAATTCTGCATTGATTCAGATGCATATTCAATCATGTTTTTCCTCTCAGACAAAGTGTGGTAATAAACGCTCATAAACCATCAGCTCTGTAGGTTGTTTGCTGGAGAAAAAAATCTGCGATCTTCACTGTCAACTTCTACTGACAAACACAAACAACATTTTAAATGTTAATGTATGGACGGAATATGGAACTTGTTAGTTACTGGCTACAGATTAATAAATCCATGCCATCCATGCCATGGTGGAAAGAAAATGTAATGTTTATTTGCAATTGCAGCTTCAGTAAGCCTGGATTTTTTTGTGCTGGACAAGAATAAGTGTTCTGTGAAGGTCAACTTGATCATGAACACGGGGTTCCGTGGGATGCTTTAGTAATGTGCATTTAATGTCCAGCCTCTTCCCTGCTTTTGGTATGAGAATGAAAAAGCTTAACCTTTTGCTTCTATAGCTTCATGAAGTGTTTTTATCAGTAAATAATAATGGGATAGTTGCGTTTCTCTACGGGACATTAAAATCCAGATATTTCCAGTTTGGTTACACAGTACGTTGCACACAAAGCCGCCTTCAACTTGTCCACTGATGTTTGTATGGGAGATTAATTTATTGCTATTACAATAGTATACTTGGGTATAAACGAGTTGCTGAAGTTTTGTGTCACGTCTTCCATGTTCAGAACAAGAAAATTGTCTACATTTTGAAAAAGTTGGTTAGTATACGATAACTTGGTTAGATTAGAGATGTCTAAGGATTCTAATGATGATTCTTTGGAAAATGCACCTTTGTTTAACCTTCACACAAGTCTAGTGCATTCTTATTAATTACGTGTACAACCGGATTTGCAACATGTCGTTGTGTGTACCGATATGGATGCAAATCTGGAGAGAATCTCATAAAAATTGTCTCCGGGAAATGAAACTTTGTAAAAAATGAGTGCTTGTTAACTCTTCTATCTGCACTTAATGTCTGCATTATAATTAGGAGATTGTTAGATTGTACATCACGTTTATTGCCACGATTTTTCATTTTAATTTCATCCATGCAACTTTTTTAAAACTTTTTTGTGTGTTCAGTTAGATAAGAACGAGAAAAACGCTCCAAGCTAGATTCATACAAAAGTAGGGCAGTGCAAAGAATAACATTGAGGAACTTGCTCAATGGTTTTTACATTTTCGCATAGTTTACTTAACTTTATAAGTTTGGCACAAAAAGTCTCATCTGTTCTTTGCAAAAATTATGACATTTTGCAATCATCGCAAAACTTGCAAAAGTTCAGACGCGTTTTGGGGTGATCTGTTGAATTAAAGTGATGATTTGTTCACCTTCTAGAAGAAATAAACAGAAAATGAAACGTCCCCGAAAATCATTCAAAGTAAATGAGCAAATGGTCTTGACCGCTTTAAAAAATTGCAAAGATAGGAGAATATCAGTAGAAAAATGTAATGCAATGGCAAATTCGTATCTCATTTTGCAAGTGCTGAGTGCTGAACCATGTAGAAAAATCCGGGGGCGATAATAGACACTGAAGCAGTCAAGCGGGTGACAAAAACATGCATTTTTATATAGCACACAGTGTCACTTTCATTTTTTTTGCTTAATTTCAACTGTTGCAATGTTACCAAATCAAAAAGTGCAGTCAATTCAGTGTGAGGTTTTTGCCATTCAGACTGTTTGCATAGTCACGTCAAGGCGTCACACTTTACGGGACACCCAAGAAGTGGCCTTATGCAACAACGGACATGAAAGCACATAAAATTGCATAGAAATAAATACCAAAGTCATTTTGGTACTGTTCACACAAAACCACAGGTTCACACGATTATCCAACATGAAAGAAAGAGCGTTTTTTCAAATGACGACGATGCGATGAGATGACGTTGCAAATTCTTGCTTTGTGCCCATGTCGAGTCAACATGTAAATGAGCTCAGGCATGAAATTCTGTGCACTGGAAATAAAGCATTCTGAAATTGCAATTTGCCCATTGATTTGTCCATTTTGTCATTTGTCCATCAGAGACACAATTGTTAAACTGGCTCTAGGCTCTAAAGCTCGGAAATCCTGTAATTGCAATAGTGCAAATAACACTAGCATTGAGCAATTGAGCTTAACCGTGAAACAAACAAGCAGTGGACAAGTAACAAATCCACGTCCTTTTTTTATTACAAAGCTTTATGTCAACTTTAATTCAGGTGCAAATTAAATCTGAGGGTCGGTTTCATTAGTCTCAGGAGGACACAGGATTTGTCCAAACCAAAATCATAGTGGACATTATTGTGGACATTAGCTTTAATTTGAGCTTTCAGATGTAACCCCGACATTTTTTCACGCTTTTTATGTGTGTTCAAATGGGCATTGTTACTTAATACGGCATAATTTTAATGTCATAATTTCCATTCGTATTTATGCCGTTTTCAAGGTTTTTGAGCAGAAACCATGAATGAATTTTGTAGAGGAATTGAATAGCAAGTGCTGTTACATGATATCAAAATTGAATTGTGTGCGTCATACGTCCATCAGAGTATTTCCAATATTCTCATTTAATTTAATCGCTGTTACAGAAACTTTAGATACACTGATTGAACGAGAATAAAACGTCGTATGTCGTATTTGGTATACATATACATTGTATTTGTAATCTCGTATATAACATTGACGATATCAATGTCGACATAATAATTTTTTTAAATGGTCCTCAAATGCAAACAAAACCGGAAAGATCCGACGGAAACTGCTTTAATTCAGTTTTTTGTGTCTAGCGTTTGGTTTGGTTGGTTGTACTTGCTACCAAATCAACCGGCTCTGACACCAACAACAACCTCGAGAAAATAAACGGGACGCAACGGGAGAGAAAGGACCAGGAATTTAGTGAACAGTCAACATTATTTTTCATTCTGTGTCATGTCAAAGAATTCTTCGGGTTCATTGTTGTTCAATTGCGTCTTTCCTTGTTTTTTCGGGACGGATCGAGGGATCGAGAACACAAACGTCACCAGTCACAAGATTGTTGTTGACGGCATCTTGACGCCTTTTGTATTATTTATGTATGTTGGTATTAAACTCAGTGAATTAATGATAATTAAAAGGTCGTTGTATTCTTTTAATTCTTAATTATTCTCCTTGTTTGTTTCGGAGTCGATGGGGAAGCAGGAATCATTTTCAGATCTTTGGGAATAAGGAATCGGGAATCATTTTCAGAATTTTGGGAATCGGGAATCGATTCCCGCAAATACTGATGTGATAAAAAACGAATAGTGATTAAAATTCAAACGTTTTATTCGTTCCTGTTCAAAATAACATCTTGTCCCAAATAAACTGATTTGAATGAGGGTAAAAGTGGAGTAGTTGTTATCAATCCGAAACACATGCGAAAACAACAATATTTATGTAACATGTTTCATGTCTCATGAAAACTGTATTCAAACCTCATGTGCAGAAAAAGAATAGATTTTTGCATTTAGGACACCAACCACCGGTGCACACATGCACACATTTGACAATCGTGACAAGTCTAGAAGAGATTATGTGGTGTTGTCATACAACCAATAAAAATGGATACGTTCGTGCCATGTGCATATTTGCACAGCAGCTCGATGATGCGATGTCTGGAGAAAAAAAAGAGCCGACGAGTGCGATTGCAAGTTGGCATCATTTTGTCCTGAAATGAAATCCTGGTCAAAAAATGTAAGGAGCAAACGCTGGACACCTGGATAAAGTTTCAAAATGATCTCTGTCTGACTACCTACGCTCAAGAATGCAGGAAACGAAATTGTAACTATGTCTCATTTTAGCAATAAAACGTTTAGGACCAATTCGGAATTTGCATTTGTAATTTGGTAATTGGGTATGAGAGAGCTTACATGACGAAAGGCAATCCCAAAACTCGTCTGAATGAAAATCCTTGATGTTAATGAAGGAGAAAATTCCAGACGGACAAAAAAGGATAGAAAAATGTAATAAATGTAAATGTAAATGACGGTACAAACTAGCATTGTTGTTTGTGTAGCAAGTTCAAAAATAAGGCTTGTTTGACCAAAAAGAATTTTTAGTCTCATCATTTGGATCCAAGACGAAACTGTGTCCAAAAACACAAAAACGAGTTTGGCAAGGTGAGAGAGGACACAGTGACTCGTTTGCTCTCTCTCTCCTCCGTGATCTTTGCATCATTACCACACATCTGCCTCCAGGAGATAAAGGCATTATTTTTAACCGGCATGTGTGTGTGCCGAAATCATGTGCCAATACGAACAAAGAAAAGAGTTCTACAGTCCGTATAGTCCCACTCACATACTTTGGGCTCAAAGGGTTAGGGAAGTAACAACGTAAGATGTTAGGAGACACAGAAAGATGAAGATGAGACAAACTCTCTTGATGCCGTGCCATTGTGTATGTGTATTCCATCTCATTTGTGAATTTTTTTTCGCATGAGGATTTGCTTCTCGTGTGTGTATAATGTAGTTCTCATGTGCGTGCAAAAAGGTGATCTTCAACCTAGCAAAATCCCCTTGAGATATGACAGAGGCTGAGGCGTGTTGTTGTCGCCGAGCACAATTGAACAAGTAGTGAGTCCATGAAACACAAAAGGGTCTTTATGCAAATTGAACGAGTTTAACTTCTCTCTAAAGGATGTAAACAAAGTCATAAATTTTCATAAAAATTCATCTTTTCCAAACGCACATTGTCAGTCTTGTTACATTGTCACACCACCAACCAACCATTTCGTTTTTTTTGAGAGGTGCGTCTCTCTTCATAAACCTTTTCTTGATGTCTTGCGACAACCACTGCCCACTGTAAAATGCGAAAAGATGTGTCGTTTTTTCGTTCTTCAATATTGTTGTCGTCATAAAAATGGGCGAAAATGTCCTTATATATTCTTTACTTAAGAACTTGCTATACTATGGTTTTTCAATGTTTTAATTGCGCCATTGCGAGATAACATGAAACAAAATGACATCAAAATGTCCACCTTGAACTGAAGTCATTTAACAATATGTCATTTAACAAGCAGTGAACAATTTCTTTCCAACCTGGCAACTTGTTGTACGGACAATTGTCATAAAGTTTTTGTCTTGTCTTTTGTCTGTTCGTTTTATGTGAACTACTCTTTTCCTTTTGTACACTTTGTAGTTTCTCAGCTTCTGTTGGTTCTTTTTTTGCAGATGCCATTTTCCGAGCCTCAAGTCTTGTATCAGAACTCATAAAATGTGAAAAACTGTATCAATTTTTCGCATTCTCACTTTCCCCGTTTCGCATGTTGGAATAAAGGCAACAATGGACCGGGAGAGGCAGCTGTAAAGAGTGTAAATCAAAACCATGTTGTCAACCAAATGACCCTGAAATAAAACGAGAAGCTCTTAAAACATTTCGTTCTGCAAAGCTTGAGAAGGAAGTGAGCATAAACATTTTTATCTCCAGTCCCCAAAACTGCAAATGTTCCAAAAATCTTCCATAAAACTGTTTCGTTCCCTCTTAAAACATTTGCCTCTGACTTCATAAAACGGGCTCGGAAAGATGTTGAATGTGACAGAAGGTCGTTACTTTTAATCCACCTTAGAGCCCTTTAGTCCAGTGCAATTCCACTTCGTCATCATGATGAGAAATAGTATTATTTTATATTTCCTCCGGTCTAAAGATTATTCAGCTTCCTTGGAATATGAAAGTTGGAAACTGGAACACACAAAATCACTATAAAACTGGCTAGAGAAAGTAATAATTTCTTATCCTCAAACCAATGGTTTTTGCTTTATTGCAGAAAATTTTGCTGAAATTTTACAACAAGCTTGCTTGTTCAATTTTACAAGGTCGCAACGTCGCAAGCCACGTTAAAAATTAAGGATTGTTTTTTATCTCCGCGCCCGCTAAAACGAAAAACCCGTAAAATTGGTAGTTTCAGGTCTCTGGAAACATTTCATCTCAGCTTCTGGATCTCACTTTCATTTTTTATTCCAGTCCAAACGACGATGGCTCATCTCGTAAAAATCTTAAACACCCATTACTAAACGGGGAAAGCAGTGCGCCGTGTGCCTTTAGCTTTTTTGTATAAAAAGTAAGATTTGAAGATTCATCAAACCCCAAAAATGCAAACCTGTTGAACTCAAGAAGGATCTTCTCTTATTTTCTTCTGGGAATGTTGTGTTATCTTACGAAACGTCTTCTAATTTTAAATTGGTTGAAGACCTTCAGCTATCTTATTTGCTTTAGTATGAACTTACGAACTTCTGACAAAACAGAACAGAGAGACCCAGACAGTTCATTCTCATGAATGAATGAGATTGAACATGACAGCGTAGTTTTTTTTGACATTTATGAGTTGAGAGCGCGAGTATAAAAGATTACATAAAAATGAAGAAATCAAAGGAACAAGTGATTGAATGATCAACGATGGTCAAACCAATTCCAAAAAATTGATAAAGTTCGTTTTTAAAGTTCAGTACACTTTTGATAGCATTTTTGTAGTCTCAAGACGCTCATTCAGCGATTGAGCAAAAAAATGTCAGATAATGAAATCATACGAGATGAACGACTCGAATCCTGGAGACAAAATGGTTTTTCTCTTTTCCTGAAACATCCAATGAACTGTTTATTAATGGGATGGCCATGTGGTTGAGTCAAAATTCAAAAAAATGCCCTGTTTTTCAAAGTCTCCATAAAAATTGTTATCAATTAGTGTTATTTTAGTACACTGCTCATATGCTTCTTATGTACTCCCTTTTGGCAACATGCTTCAAGAACGGCGACGGACGATCGTTGACTTCTTTTCCTCTTCATGGGCCAACGGGAAAATGTTCGTACAAGAGAAAGAGTTAACGTAAAGTTAACGATTTTTTTTCTCTTTCCCCTCATCATTTTGTATTTGAGTTAATTTCCTTCTTGTGCATTGGAGAGAAAATAACAAATGAGCTTGCTTCTTTTGCACTGCTCGAAAGATGCTAAAAATACATTCGGGTGCAGCTGCAAGATGTGTTCCGCAATGCAAGTGCATCTGATGGGCATTTAAAAAAAGCTGCAAATGTGAACGTAGCAATTTGGATCACATGTCTTTTTTTTGTAACAGCGGACTACAGTTTGACTTTCAAAGAGAACTTCGTGAAGCCAAGTCGAGCGTTCAACCCAGAAAATGTAAAAGGAACATTTTATTCGCATTATTTGGCAATGTTTAGTGTTTAAACATGGTTTAAACCGATTTTTTGAAATGCAAATTATAATGCCAAAAACAACGTTTTTTGACAGATGGCTAATACATTGACCAGATGGATCACCCGATAAATCCGCAGTCACAGTCACAGCTTCTCACATTTGAACTTTTGACCTGTCAAGTGATGTGATGGATATGAAGAAGACTGCAGATTACAAGTGACGATAAGTCACAAGTGTCCGTGTAGTATGCTTTTTGCACTGTAAATTCAACATAGTATTGCGGATATATCGAATTATACCATTTTCTATAAAGGTGGATTTCTCTCCAAAAGACATTTATTCAAAAGTGTGTGTGTGCTTTCTTATCAGATGCATTTCTAAGGAGGAATGGAAAGTTCTGCACTGATTCCCTCATCTTTAGAGAAAAGCATGAGAGGACGAGGTCAAAACTCAGTTTGATGTTTCTTCCCAATTTATATGCACAGATGTATGCAAATTGCCAATTCTTACTGTAAATGTACATGAACCACATGGATTTTACGTCTCGTCTCCCCCTTGATTTTAAAAGGTGACACAAATAAGACGAAACTGATGATTGATGATGATAATGGGTCATCACAGTCTGTCGAGTCTGTCCATCATGCCAAGAAATATAAAAAGTTTTCCATAGTTTTTCTTGTTTTTTCTAGAACTCAAGCAGTTGGTTTTGGTTTGTGCAGGGCAATGAGTCCATGGCCTTTTCGGTCAATCGTCAAATTGGTCAATCAGCCGTCAATCCTCTACTCTAAAACTCAACGGTCAACCGTTGTTGGTTGTTGATAATCATAATTGTACGGGTAATTTTTCCTTCCCTTTTATCCGGGAAGTATGATGTAAGTTGTGAAAGCTGCTGTTGCAGTTGAGAGGTTCTGTAATCAAGATTATAATAGTAAAAGAATGCTTAAAAATTGTAGGATTGAAGCGATGCTTTTAGAATTGGAATGAGGCATTGGCGACGAGGATGACGATGGTTCTGTCGAAACTCGTCGCAACTCAACTTCCACTTCCTGGACTATCCAGCTTCCTGAATGTCGAAACACGGAATTTACTAATAACAAAAGCTAACAAAGAACTTTGAGCTTTTTCCACTTCCACATGGGACGTGGACGGATTTTTGTGGGTCTGTCACCGGTTTTTGTATGAAAGGCACACGGCGTGCCACATAAAGGGCAGCCGTTGGTTGTTTCGTTGATAGACTGGCTTACCGCATGCAATCTGCCATGAAACTCCGTGTTAATTAGCGTTCTAAAGCTTCCAATCTTGCATTTCATTTCCCCTCATGTTCCAAGCCCGAACCACAACAATCTTTCCGGCTCTTTCGGGTAATAACAATACGTAATAGGAAGAAAACCGAGAGAAAATTAGTGCATGGGTTCCTTCGTTGTATACTTTACAACTCGACCCGAAAAGACCGAAACCTCAAACTTCATGGCGAAGCAAGTCGTCTAGGAAGAAAATGTCATTTGCTTTCCATATATAGAGGAGAATGTCGTTTCCACTCATGTGGCTGTGCGCAACAAGCAATTCATTCTTTCAGAGGACATTGTGACATTTACGCCCGACAACTTCTCTCCCAGCTCCGTATCACCTTACCCATGAATTATGTTTATGGACTGCCTCTGGCCTGCGTGCCAGACCCATGGTTTCCAGTCAATCTCAAGAAAAGTCGTATACTTCTCCAAAGAAAAACTTCCTTCGTTCCACCAAACGTCTTTCCTTTTCTCTCATTTTGTGACTCTGGAAACTTTGGTCATGTAGATTTTTGTGTTCTTTGGACGGACGTCCTTAAATTCCTTTTTCCTTTTCAACTCATGCTTTTCCCATTTTAATACCAACTCTCCGTCGACTCAATAGCGCTCACATCCTCTTTTTCTTTTTTCTTTAACGACTTCCTTCTTATCTTGAAATTCTACAATTTTCACCGTAATAAAAAGCGAATATACAAATTGCAATTCACAAGTGTGTGCAGTCTTCTTATGACGCAAACCCAAACTTCATCCGATGTCCATCATCGTCATTCGTCAGTCTCATGTCAAAATCGTCTCGGTTTCATCTCTTTTTTTTTGCAAATCATCATTCAAGACGTTGTCCCATGCAAATCCTGTACAATTCTCTTTAATGACAGGATGAAAAGAATGCAAAAAACGATGAGGTGCTAATAATAAAATTCAGTTGCGATTTACGATCGTCTCCAATTTGCAATGCAATGTGAAAACGCCAAGGTCATGTTACATGATACGTTTGATGCTGTACAGCCTTTACAGCGTTTAATGTACAAAAATAGCTTCTTGTTCCATTTTCCAATGCATCTGATTAGCATGCGAAAAGAGAAATTCGATTTTTTGCATTCGAGAAAAACAGTTTTTTTCAAGTCTTTTTATTCAAAATGTTTTTTTTATTTAATCCTTTCATTAATTTACTAATAATAGTAAGTTATTCTTGCATAACTTTTATTCTCCGTTGTACATTTGGCGCTGAGTGATTAGGATCTTCACAAAAAATGGAAAACTGAATCAATAATTGTGAACCAATCCAGTATTATTAGTATTCTTAATTAATACCATACCGTACTTTATACACGTTTTAACGTTTAACATTTTGTAATCCTAATTTACCAAACTACAATCAACAGTAAAAGTCGTGCATTATAGTTTCTTTAAATTACGATTCCCTTTTTCATTTCTACTTTAATTACATTAAGTTATAACAGTTTTTCTTTTTTCGCTACAGTTTGAGTATCTTGCAGTGACACGCACGCTTTGTCTGCACTTTTGTATTTGTGACTGTACAAAAGCATGCGTGGAATAGTTAAATTAACAATTTAATTCATAATTTTATTATACTATAGTTTCTAAGATTCCTAATTTAAAGATGTATTCTAATTCGAATTTGCAATTACATTACTCAATTTTATATGATGATTATACGAGTATTTGGTTCCCAATCATTTTATGTTGCACATTTACCCAGCCATTCAAAATGCAGCTATTAGCTTTAATTAAACGTAAATTGCTCTACATTTTACAGTTTCAACAAAATACAGTATTTGTATTTCATTAGGAAGTCACAGGAGAGGTTTCAAAAACTAGAATTTTCTAGACTTTTACAACTTAACGAGGAGTTCAGTTATGTAACATGATGCAATCAAGGTTAAATTGCTTTTTGTAGGGCACGAGTCCCAATGTCGAACTATGAAAATGACAAGTATGTCAATGTAATTGCCCAATCGACACTTATAAAGTGATGACGGATTACAATGGGACATTATTAAAACCAAGCAAAGCCTTTTTGTGAATAAACGGCATAAGCAAACATTCAAACATTTCTCCTATAATTTAATTCAGTAATTTAATTTTTAATTAGCTTTGTAAGAATTTCCCAAAGAGATGAGTTTGAAATGTGTGTTTTGATGTTTTCTAATCATTTTTTTTATTAGGAATTAGTGAATTTTTTGTCGAGTTGCTTTTGCTCGTCTATAATTCGTTTTTTTATTATGTTATATGATGAAAGCATACTTGGGTACAGAGCGCGACTCCCGAAGGAGTGACGACTTGTCAAATTGAACAATTCAAAATGTAACGACAACGGAACGATTCTCATTATTATTATGTAATTTTATGAATTCTTTTAATTAGTCAGTACTTTTTTGTTATATAAAGTGCTCTAAGTATTCAATAAGAGAGTTTGCAGTATGAAATTCGGATTTTGTTTCGGAAATTGGAATTGTGTAACCTTAAAACTGCAATTTTTGCATCTTTTGTCCATGTATCAAATATAAAGTCCATGTTTTTTAATTATTGTGCATTTTGAAATTGCTTTATGCTAAGGAAGTTATGCCTTAGAATTCACTACAAAGGCAGGGGCAAGGAGATTCACAATGATGTTGACGAGACGACATTTTGACATTAAATGTCAATTAAAATGTCTCCTATACACATTTTTATGGCTGCAATGAAGTCCGGTCGAGATCAAATGACTCGAATAAAAGTTATCTTATGATTATGATTTACGTGGTAAGGATTAAAGTGAAGATTGACGTTATATATTATGAATATTTCCTATTTTCTAATGTACGGTACCATTAATATTTGGCATAATGGCAAAGGTCAGGATGTCAAAAGGTCCCTGCTATAAACAATGGAGTTGACACCTTTATACAGACTTAGCAGCTACGGCACCCTTATAACCTTTCTACCCGCCTTGAACTTGCAGGTTTATCATCAATCACATGGAAAATAACAGGACACAATGAGACTAGTGACAATGATGACTATAGCCTTAGGGACGTAAATCTGTCAGACTCAATACGTCACAGCTGTCCGCTTGACTGATTGAACTGACTAAACACCTACGACAACATGGTTTCCGAGAGAGAAAACCCAAATTACCCCAAATGTGACAAAACAGGCAATGGGTCCTGAGACCCACACCCGAGTCACTGGAAAACTACATGTGAGTACATGTGAAAAGTTTATAGCTTCATAAGCTTAAATCCTTTGTTCAGTGAGATTTCATTGTGCATATACTGTACAATAATGCAATGGTCATACGAACATTAGCCACCGTTAGAAAGTTGAATAGAACGTTAGTTTAAGGTATGTAATTCGTAATTCGTCTTGAATGCATGACCAAGCAAGTTGCATTTTTTTGGTGTTGGTGTTGCTTCTCAAAAACGTAAAACTAGTAGCCTTAAAATGCATTACGAAGATAATTTATTGTGCACCAACACCGTCAACTTCGTTTTTTGACGATGATGGTAGTGTAAAGGTGTATACAAGCCAGTATAGGAAATGGAACATGGTACAATCCTACTACAATCACAATGAAGGAAATGGAATAAAAGCACTCTGGAGTCAGGCACAGAGAAACCTTTTTTGAAAAAAAAGTATGGAAAAAGCATTAAGAGAGAATTACTCAAGTTGGAAAGTCATTTGGACAAAAATGAAGCGATTTTGGTTTCCCCTGCTGGTTGGACTGTCACAGGGTGAATTAGATAAGGTCGGATTAATTGACGAATTTTTGATTTATGACCGGATGTGTTGGCGGACAACGTAGTGCACAGTATGGTTTGAATAAAAAAGAGAGAAGTCAAGCCTTGGGAACCTTGCCGGGAACTGAAATGTGAACTGAAACACTAAAAGAGCCTTGAAAAAAAAAGTACAATTGAGTCTGGGCCCTGTACGTTTGATCCTAGAGAGCTCATCTCCATCACAATGAGAATAGAAGTGTCGGCCCAGCCCATGCGAGTCGCACAGCTGAAAAAGAGTCACATCCTGTCATTTGTTCCTGTGTGACTTGTGCGCAAACACCTTTTAATTATGGGCACTACAGATGAGGAGAGGAAGATAAAAAGTTGTATAAAAAAAGATCTCCTGTTCTAGTGTCTAGCTGTGAGA
This sequence comes from Harlomillsia oculata, assembly GCA_019776145.1. Taxonomy (NCBI): domain Eukaryota; kingdom Metazoa; phylum Arthropoda; class Collembola; order Entomobryomorpha; family Oncopoduridae; genus Harlomillsia; species Harlomillsia oculata. The sequence goes on from JABASF010001053.1 coordinate 20,433, forward strand.
TGACAACGAGACGGACCGGCGATGACGACAAAAACCCTATTTGACAATCACATGAGAACACACGAGATAAAAATGTGTCATGGAAGAAGAAACACTCATTTCATTTCCCGTTTTCATTCTTTCTTGTCACGTTGTTCGCTCAGACAAACCTTTGAAAAAGCGTTTGGAATTAATTTGAAGAATGTATCCCTTGAACCATTTAAATGTCCAATCTCCTCAAATATCCTTTTATTAACAAGGAAATTCAATATCGTCACGTTGACATGCTACACGTTTGAAATCCGTGTTCCCTGTGCTGTTCTCTCATCTCAATGATCTCAATGTCAGTCGTCATCCTCTGTCGTCAACATTCATGAAACTGAGAAGAGAAACCTCTCAAAGTCCTTCTTTGTATCCCTTTTTAATGTGACTGTGGCTGAAACGTTTTGGCTTTGACTATAGTGTAAAATTCTCTCGGGTTGAGTTTCAAGGCATCACAAAAAAATGATTGTTATTCAATGTCCGAGTAGAATTCGCATATTACAATTCACTTGACTTATATTTTCATTCGCGAGGTTTTTGAAGGCTAAAGCGTTTTGTCACAGTTGAGTGCTAGTTTTTTTGCAGTATTACACGTTATTGTAATTGTAATGGCACAAGGTTTTTTTTCATGTGCCTTCATGTGCCTTTAATTTTCATGTTGAACAAATTATGCTGTAATAAAGTGGTTTTGGTCCTGGTCGACGCACAATATTGACATTGCAAATTAGAAAACATTGTTACAGTACAGTGTTAGTTACTAGCGTTAGTAAAAGAGCAAATTGTGTGTGTACATACGTATATATCACACTATTGCAAAAGTTTGCTGGTTCCTTTTTCCATTGGTTTTTGACATGAGAGAGAGAGAAACTGCAAACCTTTATTACACAACAGTTCACAACTCATCCTAATTGCTATTCCTTTTGGCACTGTTATGAATGATGCCCTTTGTGAGAGAATTCCAAAGTTAATGTAAATCTCTCTCCCTTTTGTGGATTTTCTCAGCGTAGGGTCTCCTCATGTAAATCCAATGGAATGTAATGCATGTAGGTCATCATCAAGTCGATTAGTATTCAATTTACTGTGTCTGTTGCTTGTTAGATTTGTTAGCTTTTGTGTATTCACTCGAGCACATCGAGAGCTTCATCATGCCGTCGTTTGTCGTTGCCCTTTCATGTAGAATAGACTCGCCGAAATGTAGTATTTGCACATTATTTTCTCAATACAGTCACATATAATATCCAATCCATGAAGAAATGGCAAAAACAACAACTTACTTATCTGATACGTAAAGTCGTAAAATCAGTATTCGAATCTCTAATCACTTGTTTTTATGCTAACTGCGAATCTTTGTGACACTTATTGACTGTCGTCACCTTTTGACTTGCGAATGTCTGTGGAGATTTTAGTGTCTGAAATATTGTAAACAACTAGACGATATTGGATATGGAACAATCAAAAAGATGTTAGTCTGTTAGTTAATGTTGTTTCAAAGAATGGCGATGGACGATATGGATTTTCATATTAGACTTTTTTGTCGGTTTGTACTGGCGGGTCTAGCTTTTTTTTCGTATATTTTGCGGCTTTGCTCACACCAAATGACCGAGTGTGAATGGCAGGGCATTTTGCCAAAAATAAAATTCGACGACTTTTTTTCTTCAGAGAATGAAGGAAAAGCCTTTGGCAAATGGAAAAACACAACGAAAAAGTCTTGTCTTTGTGATTTTCCTTCCTTGCTGTGCTGCTCAAAGCTCAACATTTTCCCCATTCGATTCCACATACAAGTATCAACTGTGCATTTTTAGTGATTCTGTACTTTTTTTGCTCAAAACCTTCTCCGCTTACAAAAAAAAGTTCTCTGGGGTCCAATTTGCAACTTTTGTCCATTTCTCATGAGAGAAGTTGTCAGACGATTTTCAAAATGGGTACACGGTTTGGGTGCTTTTGTCATTTCAATTTCAAAAAAGGTTTCTTTCCTCTGAATAAAACGGGGAAAAAGCTTATATGAATTAATGCATGAACGAGAACAAACATTTTCCAAATCTCGGCGAAATTATTGCAAAAAAAAGAAACTTTTTTCTCTGGCTTCAGGTCCTCGGATTACGAAACCACTTCGTTCATCAGGGTTCAGTGAGGTGCAAAAATAAACGTATCGGATCAATATTTACGATGTATTATCGCTTTTCATGTAATACAATTTTTCCGTGCAAAACATGCAAAATGCAATGCAAAAAAATGAAAAATGCTCAAAATGCAAAGTGAAAATGAAGCCAAAATAAATAAAATGATTGACAACAAAAACAACAACACAAAAATTGTTCATTTTGACAGCAGAGTAACAAATAGTAATATATTTTTTTGTTTAAAAACACATTTGACAAATCATACTTGCAAATATAAAGTAAGTTAATCATAATTTGAAAAAAAGTGATAATTTTTTGTGTACTTTTTTGTAATTTTATAATTATATAGCCACTACAACACATTTTGATGAAGTCTTGAGTGAAATAATTAATTATAAACTACATTATTTATTATACTAGCAGCAAAAAAAAAATTGTAGATTTTTGTTTGTATAAGGTACGAGAGATAACAAACAACAACGTTTTGTGTGTATGTGTGTAATACAAGTAATTTAATTACATTAATTATAATAATAATGCTTTTTAATAATAGTAATAGTACGTAATAATAATCGTAATTTTTTTGTTGTCTGCAGCCAGTCAAGGCGCTAGCGACTTTCTTACTTAATAAGCTAGTGACTTAAATTTGTTAGATTAATTAAATTTCAGCTACTTTTAATCATTTTTGTTGGATTTTTTTTCGTGTTGGCGAGTGAGAGAGAGAAAAGAGAGAGAAAATGAATTATGACGTCATTAAACCTACTAGATTTTTTTTTGTCACTTCACCTTTCAAGGTACAGTATTTAAATTTTTTTAAACTCCCTAACTAAAATCTAAGTTTTTAGCATTTTTATGCACGTTTTTTCTCTCTATACACAATGTATTGGAATCTGCCGATCTTTTAAAGCAGATTCATCAAAACACACCAAAAAAAGTCTTTGTTTTCTGTGCATTTCACCTTTTCATGGATTTTGTTAGCGCCTTCGCGAGAGATTGAAAAATTGAAATCTTTTTTTAGAATAAAACGTCTCAAATCACAAATTACCGTTGTTTTTTTCCTTAGTACATAAGAACAAAAACTCGAATTTCCGAAAAAAAAATAATCGATTTCGAATTTCCGTCGTATTTTAGCACACTTTACTTTTTTTTCCAAAAAAAACAACTTTCACTTAACAGCGCCAAATAAATGTTCCGATAATCTTTTGCGATGCCGATTATTCCGAATTTCGATTGTATGCAAATGTAAATTGTATATTTTGCAATCGCACACGTTCAAAAATGCGCATTTTTAAATCATTTTCCGTTCGTTCGAGAGTGTATCATTTTCTTTAGGCTAAACATTTTTGTAAAATGTAACTTAATTTAATTTATATAAGATCACTTTTTTTTCAAGTCTGTTTTTTTATAACAGAGAAAGTTTTTTTGTTTTGTTCTTTCCTCTGTTTGATTTGATTTGTATAATTTTTTACAAGGTAAATTGAAAAACGTTAATGCTTTTTTTTCTTAAGTCACTAAAACAAAACTGACTATATATCAATTCGAAAAACCGCACAATAGTGAAAGAAATCAGAAAGTCCTCCGACAAAATGCGATATCATGCGGGTTTATATTTGGACTGAATGCATTTTATACAATCGGACGTGATCTTTGATTCTCATATTGTGTAATCTTTCATAGCCAATTTTCAAGTTACGTAATGTTTATATTAACTAATTTAACTATCATCTTTTCCTTTCCCTTTTCCACAAATCACCACCATCGACAAATTCAAATCAAATGGGATTTTCTTTTGGACATTTGAATTTGTTCGACTCAAAAAAAAAGAAAGTTTCAAAAAAGATCCGTACGACATGATCATTTTAATTTGTTCGGATCACAGATATCAGTGATCAGTCTTACTTCTCACGATGGTGTTACTTTCATCTTCAATTTGTTACGTTAATCCCCCCGTATGAACTTTTCAATTAAAAATTCAATTAATTATTAATCGCGTGTGTATGACTTTAACTGGGACTCTTTTTTGTGTTGTATTAGTTTAGAATCATTAAAATTGTATGATTTCCTAACTAAAGTTAATAAGTACACACCGTTCACCTTTTCACCAATTTCATACACTTTATCGACACCGTTTTTTTACGTTCTTAAAAGGTATAGAACTTGAACTTTAAGTTGATCTTCTCTGTCCAATTAATTAAGACTTTAAGACTAATTTAATTATTAATGATTTGAAAATGAAAAGGTCACAAACCGAAATCTTTTTTGCTTTCTCTTTCTCTAAGCTGGCCGTTTATGTCCCGAATGCGTTTTCGTGTTTGGTAGTCAGAGATCAAATGGAACAATTTTACAATTATTAACTATAAATATAATTACGTAATTGATGTCTTTTGTACATGCTCAGGGTTCTTAAACTTTTACGTCAAAAGTCAATGCGTTATTCAGTTTCGTCAAAAAAGAGCCATTCTTTTACGTCAAATCTTAATTATTCACAAAATCGCAAGTCACCCCATTGACTTTAACTTAAAGTTGTTAAATGATTTTACGTCCAGTTCGACTTAAAAACGCTCGGCTCAGCTCAAACAACAAAAAACAAAAAAAGTATTGAGGTTCATACACCTTAAATTTACTTTTTGTACATATGAAAAAGGATTCATTTCCTTATTATAAATGTGCATTTTTTGATTATTAATAACTTGACCTTAAAAATCTTACTAATTATTTTGTCTTCGGGTGTTTTTGGTGCTCTTTTTTTGTTAAATTCCAAGTGATCAAAGTCAGCGGAATCTTATATTTCTCATATTTTGAATTTTCATGACTGAATCAAAAAGTGTTCAAAATTCAAATGATACAAGAAGTTAGATTCTGACATTTTTTAAAAACGCATTAATAAAGTTACAAGAAAATTGACTTATTGACTTGATTTTTCATCATGTAATAATTTCCTCAATTTCACAAGGCAAAATTGCAACGTGCGGCACTGTACAGTTATAATTTGATTATATTATTATCTAACTAATTACATTGAAAAAGAGAGAGAGAGAGAATTAGCAAAAAAAGTAAAGTTAAAAGGTAATGAATATTATAGGCATTTTGTTTTCTACTGGGCAACATGTCAGCATTATAATTATTGACGATCTGATTGATGTCGATAATATAAATGAAGCTGCGGTGGTTTTTTTGGTATATAACTCTTGAATATTTACTAGCTCAAATTAAACAATGTTGGCTATATGGGCTTAATTGTTTTTAAAACATGAATTTTTTGATGGCCCATGCCAAAAAAAATTGTACCACGCAATTCTTGTGTGCGTGTTATATATGTTAATTATTGACTGTAGTTTTGTGTTGTGATAGAGCAAAAAAGCAAGTTGAATTTATAATGTGCAATTCCAATCTAATTAATAGGTCAAGCCGCACAATTATTGGACAGGTTGTGGTTTTTTTGTCGTCTGTGTGGGCTAGAAAATGAGTGACCCTTGATTTTTTTTGCTCTAAGGGACAAACCCTTTGAAGACCCTTTTGATCAACTTTAAACTTGAGGAAAACAAAATGACCATTTAATTGTGATGCAACAAATGTGGTCAAAACATTGACCAAAATGTAAATGCAAACCTTAACTTGTGTCTCTTCACGGTGAGTTTTGTGTTATCGTAAACTCGAAAAAAAAACAACAAAATCGTAATGAAATTTTTTAAAAAACGTTATTTAACCCTAATGAGATAAATGAGATTGTGAAAATCCCATATGAAAATTTACTAACTAAACTACTAAATAATAAACAATGAACCTTATGGGAGAGTACAAGTTTAAATGTAGAACAGCACGAATTGGTGTTTCACACTTTTGTCTTGTGCAAAACAAAGTCGTATAGAAAAAAAAGATCAATTAGAGTGGTAAATAATGTTAATAAACATAGTCGTAAATAATACATAAAGCTTTTTTTGTCTTGTGTTTGTTTGGGGATTGGTGCTCCTTCCTACACTAAACAATGACGTCGACTCGTCGACTCTCGGTGACCAGTGACGATTATACGAGTTGCACAAAAATCAATTTCATTATAGTAAATTGTAGCTTTTTAGAATGAAAGAAATAATAAATGCACGTGTGTGTTTGGAAGTGGTCATTGGTACACTAAGACAGTTTGTCTTTATGAGACGATGACTCTGTCCACTCTGTGGTAATAGCGACAACAACGACAACCAGACACCACATAAGATAACAATAATCTACTTTCATCAAACAGGAGTGTGCGGAATCGAGCGAATTAATTTTTTTTGCAATCTAACATCTAACCATATCAAATGTGCAAAGTCCAAATCTCCAAATACTCATTTTGCACACTTGGGAAAGAGAAACAGGTTTCTTCGTAGTCTAATAGGAATTTTGGCGTGTTTTAGATTTTGCAGGCTAGTTGAAAAATTTTGGTTGTAGCTTTGTCAAATTTTTTGAAGTCTTATTGCAACGTCACGTACTAGAATAAAAATTGGGTTTTGATAAGAATTAACAATTAATCAATATTAGGTTTAACGTGTCGATCGTGTCGGTCAGATCAGGTTAAAAGGATTTCAACAATGGGCTTTGTCTAGCTTTGCCCCGAAAAAAAAACTGGCTTTTTTCATACTGACAGAAGTTTGGAAAAGTCAAGATTTTTGAGAGAGAATAATACGAAACAAGAATCTTGTGAAGTTTTT